>CAIGRT010022630.1:0-13496 GCA_903798405.1 Fraxinus platypoda | reverse complement strand
CAATCGAAGCAGCACACCCAATACATCCAATACTCCGAAGCGATTCGCGAAATCGCGAATCGCAGCAGCACGTCGCTGCTGCTGCACGTTGCTGTGATTCGCAGCAGAGGGGAGATGGGGAAGGGAAGGTGGAGGGGGAGGGAAGGGGAGGTGGCAGAGACCGACGGAAGAGAGAGGGGAGGCGAGGGAAGGGGAGGCGAGAGAGAGAGAAAGAGAGAGAGAGAGGTTGAGTGAAAAATTAGGGTTAGACGTTTATATATAACCTGATTTTTGAAGAATTAAACTTGATCCCTGATTTTTGAATTTGAAACTTTAAACACCTGCATCCATGTAATTTCCTCAAATTAATTTGTATATTACTCCTATATTATTGGAAGTCCCATTGCTATATATGGGAAAGTGACCATTCCTTACGATAGTTTGGCCTTTGGTGTCTGCAACTACAACTATTGAGTACGAGTTTTGCTACACGGATAGGGCCACATAGGCCCTGTCCACGTGCACCCCCATTGGTTGGGGGTTTGTGGGCGTGGCCATGTTCGTTTAGAAAAATCCTCTCAGTACTCAATTTTCTTTTCTATCAATTAAGACTATCACGTATAGACTAAAATGATAAAATAATATTGTTAATCGGTACTTACCATTTATCAATAGCGTGACATCAATTAATTTATCATTTAAACTCTTATATTTAAGATGAAATTATGCTATCTAGCCTCAGGAGTGCTATAATACCAGCATAGGTGACATGTAAATAACAAGACATCTTAAATGTGATTCATTTATCTGCTTCTGAAGTGATATATTAATTAATGACATTTGCATATTATCAATACCGATACTTAACATGAGTCATACTAAATAACATTATTTTTACTCTTTAGATGTCAAATTAATTAAAGACAGATAAATGTCCCATCAGTACTTATGTGTACGTTAGAATATGTATTAAACCTCCTCAGTCGTCAAAGATAACAAGTAATCAATCAACGAATATGACAATACCATATAGTTAACTTCCTTAGAATTTAGTTTTTTTTTTTGTTATTGCCAAATAATGTTATGTAAAATCATTTAGCATCAGTTTAGGTGACAATAAATCCTATATTCTATTCTTGATGGTCAATTATATCAATTTTTATTTAACCAATTGGTACTACCTGGCATTATTCTATAGGAGAAATGGTAATATGAGAGAAGAAAGTGGACATCAAATGTAATATGGAGAAATGGTTGAAAGTAGAAAGAGGAGTTGAGGGTGGTGTAAAAGGGTGCAAGTTGAGAGATGTAATTAAAGCTGGTGCCAACATATATTGAATGGTGGATATCTTCTGCCTAACCTTTTTCAAGAAAGGGATGTAAGTCTATTGATTGGGGTCATCTTTGTTGTCACTTTGTGAGAACTTGCGGTTCTATTTCTTCCCCAATTCCCTACCATAAGTTTTTTGGATATCTCCAAACACAAATTATTCAAAAGGTATTTATTGTATTGAAATATTAGCAAGTCATTTAGCCCTATTTGGTCTTTGTTTTTCTTCAAATTCATTTTGAACTACACATTTCACGTTTTATCAACTTTTCAACTACACATACTAAAAATTTAATTTTTAACTAAACCAAACACATGACTTAATTTTTATGAGAATTTCTATATTCACCATTTTCTATCTTCTTATCACAACACTAACTCCTACTTCACACCAACCACTTTTCGCCTTCATCACAACACTAACTCCCAAATGTCTTTGTTGCATAGGCTTAGGGACAGGTGCCTGAGTTCAAGGAGGTGTCGGTCTAGGAAAGTAGTGATGGACAGTGTTGGAGCCAAGATATTCACAACAGGAGGCCAAGAAATGTTGAAGGGCCAAATTTTACATGTTATTAGTATATTTTTCAAAAAGAAAAATTCAAAAGTTCTATACATATTTAAAGAAAGTTTCAAAATGTTGCAACAGATGTCACCTCGTGGCTTTGCCACTGGGATGGGGTTGTGGTGTTAGAAGATGACAGGAAAACTGAAAACGGTAATACTACATGTACACTCTCCTTTACATCTTTGTCGAAACTTTTCCAATGAATCCATTAAAATCATTTTGAACTCATTTATCACATCACTGTACAGATTTCTTCCACATAGGGAAATGTCAACCACAATGTCATGGAGAGTGTACATCTAGCATTATTCAATTCAAAATGCCAACTATAACTCAAAACAAGTAGGCTAATATAATAAAATTGAAATTGTTCGATATTCAATATTTTTACCCAAAGTTGTAAAGCAAGTAGAGAAGAAAGTAGCTAGCTTTAAAGAAGGCTAACAAAAAAATAATGCTTTACCACAAGTTGTGGCTGAACTGGATTTTAGCCGGGAGTGGGTCAGATCAAAATGTTCCACACAATATTTAAACGTGTATGAACCTGGAATTGATTGTCCGTGATTTTGAGACAACATACATAATTAGAAAGCTGAATAGACAAAGTGTACCATGGGCATCATTCCCGGATCCAAAGTCACCACTATAAATAGTGGATTACAAGGAGGTAAATTTTTTACTGTATCACAAGAAATTTCTTGGGAATGACCAAAGTAATGGAACAACATACAAACACACCTTAGCAAAGACGTCTTGACTATCATTCTTTACAAACGTGAGAAGGAACAATTTAGTGAATGTTTGGCAAAGCTAATCAAACATACTTTTTATATACATGTCTCAAAATGCACTACTTATTATCTACACATCCCATAAGATTGATCTTATAAACACTAACAAACAATCACTAAAAAATGAGCAATGCTTGATGTANACACTAACAAACAATCACTAAAAAATGAGCAATGCTTGATGTACACACTTGGGTGTACATCATGCATTACACTCCTCTCACAATGGTGGGGAGCCCGCAATTTAAAAAATCACGGACCCCACACTCCATTGTGAGAGGAGTGTAAGTCTTCTTATAGAAATTCCAATTCTAAGGCTTTGATAAGTTGATGGATTACTCTATTCTAAAGCAAAGTGATATTGCCACCTGTGGGTAAGAGAATGTCTTGTAAGTTGAATTTGATGCTACTCTGACTAAATAATTGGAAATAAAAATAGTACATGCTACAGACAAGCTCTAATTAACAATTGCCTGTTGATAAATAAGTCTTATCTAACAAGTATTTGCAATAAAATAAAACTTAATATTTTTAAGAATTAAAATAATTTTCAGAATTTATTTGCATAAAACGAAAAGAAATTGTTATTAGAAGAGAATTTTAAGAATTGGTGGTGTGTGCTAAATTAGAAGACATGGTTAAAGAAGCAAAATGAAGCCATGGAGATAAAAATGTCAAGCCACACAAGTCCCTTGGAGAGAATTTTTCTGTTCTACATCCACCGAGAGCATTTAAATATGAAGCAATCTAACTTCCATTACATTGGTGTGGAAATAATTAATCTGGGCGTTAAGGAATTGGCCCGTGTCGAATGTACTGTAAGAACTGTTGTAGAGGGACAGGAGCAACCATAGTAGTATACAAGTGCTTGTTACTTGGGTTGAATTAGCAAACTAATCTATCTGAAAGGAAAATAACAGAATAAAAAAGAAAATGGAGAGAACTTGAGATTTTCATATGAGAATGAGAGCTTGCAACGAGTACTCGAAGAATTATATCCAAATTAATCACGCGGTGATTGATCTAGCAGTTTCTTGAACTCCAGCTCTTTTAGTATCACAATCTTGTAAGATGCACATTAATCAACTTGCTTATCATCCCTTTCATCTCTAGTCTCCGATTCTTTATTGTCCTTGGGACTTGCAGTCGAAGACTTTGATGCCAATGTATGTCTGCAAATCCTGAAATAAATTTTGTGAAATCAAATAGCATTCACTAGGATTAAGCTATAACTGAAATATAGAACCTCAGTAAACCACTTGACACATTACTTAGTACTCAACCAGGAGAAATTTCTCGTTAACAATCCAACAGGCACGTTTGACATTGATTTTAGAGAACAAATCCTAATCAGTTCTGGTTCGCCCAATCATATATAAACTGAAAGGCTGTAAATCAATTGACAATGATCCTTAAATCAATTTATGTGTATATATTAGTTGAGAGACATACCCCTCCAGAGCCTCGGCTTTCCTCTTGATTTCACCTGACAAGAGTATCGGATCTGCATTTTTGGGTAATGAATCCTGCCATTGGGTTTTTTCTCGAAGCCACTGCTCTGCTTTATTGCATTCACCAATGACCTGCAAAATAAAAGTAAACATAATCATTTACTCTTTCAGCTATAATAATATTTAAAAAAAAAAAAAATCAAGAAGGGAAAGTACAATGTCTCTTTCGCTGGGTTCAAGTGATCCTACAGCCATCCGATACTCCACTATGCAGTTTAGTAGACTTCTGGTTGCCTGTGCCCGGGCCTCTTCCTCTTTGTATCGATGTTCAACAGGATCCACTATCTAATGAACAATTTTATCTATTTAAATTTTTGGTGCTGAGTGTCAATCTAATAAATCTGAAAAAATTTATAAACTCGAGGAGTCAAACAAAGAAGTCAAAAGAACCTTTTTCAGATCCTCTAACTTCTCTGTATAAACACTTTCAGACTCATCATCTCCATCTTCATAGAGCCATTCTTCAGTTTGTTGTAAATTACTGGATATCCCTTCCCTCTCTAAATCAGTTGCAAAGCTTCGATATGTATTCAAAATCTGGCCAAATGCTTTTTGTCATTCTTAAAGATGTGTGGAACACTAATAGCAATGAACTGAACTACAATTCACTGTCCACATTAAATTAAACAACGCCATACTCCCAAGATATCAGACTGAAAGACAAGTACACAGCTTTTTGAATCTTGAAAATGTTTTACATCAATGATTTCAGAAAGAAGGATAAGCAAAAAAACATAAGCATCTAAAAAAACCAGAACTTTCATTACCAAAATCATCAGAATTTGTCAAAATGTACAAGGATGACCACAGTTATAACTATAAGAACAGAGTTCCAATATTACAGAAAGGTGAAAAGGTTTCTCTATACTGCATGCTTCAAATGTAAGCAGCACCAGAATTAATAGAAGCGAGGTTTACATACCAACCCATTATATTGGTTAATTGACCCTGCCTTTGTTTTTGTACTATAGAACCATCTATTTTCCGGCAAATAGCGCACCATGTAGCATTTGGGAAGAAACGTGCGTCAAGGATGCTGCAGTTACTATGGCATAGCCGGTATAATTATTATATGACACAACCATATTAAGTTTCCTACTTATAGTTTCAGTATGAAACTGGCATTTTTTCCACACCTCAAGTTGTCATACCATGAAATAATAAAACCATATTGAAATTTAACTACCCCAGCTAAAGCATAAAGTTGTACCTTATTTCGTGCTTCATATACATAAGACTCCAGTGCATTTTTCTTATCTTTAGTCCTCTCCATCATTATGTCTTGCTGGGCCAACTGAAGTTCTTTTTCTTGGGCTTGGGAGAGCTCATGGGGTGTCATTCCGCCAAATATATTCTCGTCAAAGGTTATTTCATGCCGTCTGACAGCCTGCACAAGGAGATACCGCTGTTCTGAATTACCAGCTATGTGGAAAAGGTAACTACGAATATGAAATACCACATGGAAATTTTAGATTTGAGGCATAAAATCTAGAAGGCATCACTGTTCTGTACTTTAAGATGGCTTATGATTTAATATTAGTGAATATCTGCTTCAGAAAGAAACTCTCGCTTGATAGCTTTTAATAGGCAAAACCTTAGTAAATATATTTCATCCTGTTATAAAATGATGTTTTTGTGCAAGGATAGTCTTTCAAGGGGCGCCTTTCTTCTTAGCACAGAAAGGGGCACCGTACGGCAGTAGTTTACTTCGCTAGACTACCTTCTACCTTTTCTAGATCGTTTCGGGACGAAAGACAATTTTACTACAATTTAAAGAAAGCTTTGCAACAGAGAATTTGAATGCATTGAAAATAAATTATTCATTAATTAATGAGAAGAAAATTACATTTGCTGGTGCAGGGACGAACACCAGTGAGCTTGAAAAGACTTTCAAACACCTTATACCCCTTATAATAGCTTAAGTAACAAAAACTCAAGTGACATGAGCATACGTTTAAAAAACGAAGAATCATACTAAACATTTACAAATAACGGGGTTATTTTACAACCGAAAGAAAATTACAAAACTTAAACTAATATTTACAAAGTGCGACCGAATTTGGCAAACTGCGATTGCGAGTGGGTCAAGAGACTAAGTATAGCTACCGTCTTTGACACATGTATTAGCTAGCAAAAGACTATCAATGAAACACAGGTTATGATGCCTGATGTGATTATTATGAAGTGGAAACGAGAGAGTAAAAAGGTAAAAGATTATAGAATAAGATAGTGGAGAACTACATGATGAAATTAAGTGACTTTCAAGAATACGGATTGAAGGAAGGAAAAATAGATGTAGATGAAGATGAAGATGAAGATGAAGATACTAACTTGATGTGGAATGTTATGGTTAAGTAGATACGAAACCTAGTAAAGAACTTTGTGAGTGTTAAAGGGTCGAAAGCCACCCAAGAAAACATGGTGGCAAAATAAGAAAGTTCAAATTGCTCTTACGGCTAAAAGAAAAAGTTAATCATGTTGAGAATTAGAAAGCCTAATTCTATTTCACCGAGAGCAAATAATTAACATAAAGAAAAAAATACACAAGACTTATAGAAATTCGTCTCAATATGAGACTACGTTCTCTTCCGCCGCTACAATAATTCACTATGAAGAAAAGAAGTTTACAAGAGAATCGCGCACACATTTTCTCTAACCTCTCTTTCTCTCTTTTATGATGGTAATAAAAAGGTCTAATGACAGCTCGCTACTTATAAGATAAATTAGTAAAAAACCAAAATTTACAAAAACTCAAATTCCTAAGACGAATTTTATTCCTAAATTGCCCGTATTGAAATTTACAAAGACTCAAATTCCTAAGATGAATTTTATTGAACACGAAGAGGTTGTTCGCGTACTAGCTCAGCAAAGTGACAATAATTAAACTCCACAACCTAACAAATGATGGCAATAATAAGTCGGGTTTGCTTGGAATTTGGATCACAGTTTATAGTGAGCCCTTCTAAAATGATTGACTTCAATGGATCACCAATGAACTGAAACATTAAGCCAAGAAGAATACGAGAGTAATAGGACTCTGCCAACTAACAAAACCATGATGAGCATTCACGAATCTTGCTCAACATGTGCAGAGTTAATGGGTTTTCAAATGAAGTTTCTCCTTTTTTGCATAAGTTGAGATAAGCTCAAAAATTTTAGTAAACCTTTATTTGGGTTAATTTTCTTTTGCTTAAATTTTACTTTTCAAAGCCAAATATTAATTTTAACCACATTTTTTGTTGGACCCACAAGCACTATCCACTTATCCACCACATATTTCTTGAAAAGTAAAATTTAAGGAAAAGAAAATGGCTTAACATCACATATATAAGTAAGTGGTTTGTAATTCAAATTGAGGAAAGTTACAATCTCGCTGTTTTTCAAAAGTTGTGCAGGGGTGGTCTTCCGAAGAGGATAAATAGCAGAAATGCAGTGTCCTCAAATGAAGCATGTTTATGGGTGCACTTCTAAAGGGTCAAAGGACGTTGACTAGTGCTACATCTAATATCAAGAATGCCAACTTCTCTCCCAAACATAGTGAGGAGTTTTAAATTGAACCAAATTGACTAAAATTTTGAAAGATCATTGTTTTAATCTGAACTTACAGCAGGACCATTTACTTTGTTGGAAGATTCTTGATTGTTTGGCTCCATCTTGTCTGGGAGAGTATCACCATTAATAACAGGATCATCCAAACTATCCTCCATCAGCTGCCAAGGCAGTATAGCATAATATGAAATATAGGCATCTCAACTTCCAAAGCCCCTAATAACTTGATATATTTCAAAGAAATACAAATCAAATTTATACCTACCGAGGCAGATTCAATGGTAACAATTCCATGGAGGTTTAAGTTGACTCTAACTTTAACCTTCGCTTTTCCCGCATGAGAAACTTTGAATGGGCCAATCTGAAAATGGCAAAAAATTGTTCAAAATAAAAGTCAAGCAAAAAAAGAAAAGCCTTACAACAACTAATTCAAAGAAATTTATGCAAGACAGGTAAAATGTAAAGCTCAAACTTTTCCAGGAGGATAAGAAGAGATACTGACAAACCTTTGGACTAAACCATCTTCAAATCTTTTAGGAGATAAACAATGCATACAAAAGAAAGAGCATCTATCTGAGTTGCAAAAGCCTCCAAAAACTAAGCCCTTGTTTGATTTTGATTCTTTGAGAATCACTTCTCTCCCACACTCATTTTCAACCATACATTCTCCAAAGAGCATCATTTTTCACATTTCCTCATAAATTTTCCCTCCTTTTTAACCACACATTCACAAAAATATAAAACACTTTTCCAAGAATCTCTAATCAAATTTTTTTTATCAAACAAGCGCTATGTGTCTAAAGAATCAATTATATAAGGACTCTCTTTTCCAAGCATGAGCTCCCCTGAAGCCACGAAAGTGCAAAATAAATACCATTACTCTCTCTATTTTGATCTTAACTGCCTGTCTTGTGTTACTAGTTTCATGTCTAATAAGATGTCATTTCTGAAAAAGAGTTGCCAGAGTAGCATTTACTAATGTCCCTCGATACATTTATATCCCTGACCCCGATGCATAATACATTCTTGAATAACAGCAATAGTGACAAAATAAGCCTCATTCTCAATAAATTCAGGTCAGCTACACCAATCCTTCTTCTCCGCTACATTTGATATGCAATCCAATCTCTGGCTGGAGGTACATCCAACGAGAAATCTGACGAGATCAAATCCTTTGCACAACGACATTATATTAGCCATATTATTCTTAGCCATATTATTCTTGATCTATTCTCTCTTTTAACTTGTTTTACTAGGATAACATGCACTTATTAACCAGATTTCTTTATACAAGGCATGATCCATTCACCTAAGTCATCCAACCCTTAGTTTATCCACAGTAGTGTCACATCGAGTTGTTGACATAGATTCTCATTTCTTATTATTATCATTCTCGACTAGCTACTTATCCATCTTTTCATTTTGCTACATTAATGTTATGGGGATTTTGTCCTCTAACATCCCAACACTTCGTAACATTAAGCATAACTACTAATGATTTACCTTTTCAGTTTATAGGTACCTTTAAATCAAATAAATTTCCTGATGGTACTTCTCCATTTCATTTAACCATTCTTACCAAGTGAATCAAATTCCCATAATTTCTCATTCTTTATTGAACTAAATACTACAAACTCTTTACGACAATCTGATTTGTAGTAAATCCATTTACATTTTTATTTTTACATTGACAAAAAGGATATCCTCCTAGCCCCTTCAACTAAAACAATGTCATCAATGAACTTCATACCTGAATGGAATTTATCTCAATCATGCCTCGTAAACTGCAAGAACTCAATCTCTGAAGTAGGTAAATGGCTTCAGCAATAGATCTCCTCAGCATTAAATCAAATTGATTCTCTAAGATTATTGGATCACACCTTAATCTATGCTCAATCACCATATTCCATAATTTCATAGTATGACCTATGAACGTAATTAATACCTTTCATCATTTTGAAAATCAAACATACCACAAACTCCAGTTGGTGATCACGTGCTTAAGGTGAATAAAATTCTCATGCTAAACGTTGTTTATAAGATATTAAAACTATTAGACAGATAATCACCTTTATTATGACAAATATGACTATAACACACTTCATTTATTTGGTATCATTTTGTTCTCCCTCCATTCATATGGCATTGCGTAGAATAATTTTATCAACCACAAATAATAATCTCAGTGTAACACTACCATACTTCGACAGGAATTCTATACTACCAATTGCTTTTCTCAACTCATCTTCTTCAAAAGGTGCTATCACTTATGAGACCAAGATTAATGTAGCAACATTTCTATCTACATTAAAATTCGAAAAATCCCCAAACATTTATGGTGTCTTCTAATAAGTAATTTATGAAAACAATTCCCCCTTTTTTTGGTGATCTCATTGTTACGAATCAAAATTAATTGATTTTCATTTTTAACACAATTGGTTTACATCTCTATTTTCTTGAATAACAATGTATTGCGATAATATAATATTTGTAAGTTTGATGATCCAGAATAAAGATACACCTTGAAAAGGGGTTTTTCAGTGCAATTACCTTCTACAAATAAAGCCACAACCACATCTAAGCTTTGAAATCCAGGGAAGGAAAAATATTTTTTGCCCTTACAGGGTAGAGTTGTGTCCTACGTGCAGATCAAGCCTGCACATTGGTCAACTCTAGGTGCAGAAACTATAGAAGAAAACTACAAAAGGTAATCCATATATACCGCAAAAGAGCTGATTCCTGCAGATACACCTGAAGGCAACTCATTCTGGTTCATATAAAAGGCTTCCAAGTGAAATGTACCACTTCGGCGCAGCGAGAGCATCTTTAGACTTGGAAAAGGATGCAACTTAGGAAACAACGTGCCATTAGTCGCTGTGCAGATCGGTCCTTCATCAGATGTAAATCCAATAGAGAACGGAAATGAATCTTGCACCTGCAAAAAAAAGATGCAAACTGTCAATGTAAGGGAAAAATAATTGAGCAATATCCATACAAATGCATTGAAGAAAATTTGATTTGGGAAGATTTTTACTTTTCCGTTCAGTATAAAGGTCTCGAGGTGCTGCAGGAAAACATGATTAAGCTACTTCTCTCTCAAGTGAGATCTTTTTTCTTGGCTTTACAGATAAACATTCATTACAAAGATATGAATGGGTCATCTATCAGGCAATGGCTAAGGGGGTCCTGTCCATGCTCTTATCAACTCATTTTTTTTCCAAGAGGAGCTATAGAGCACGGATCAAGTAAGAAACTAGTTAATATCACATTTAACCAAATATTGCAGCCACATGGGCTCTTTTTTCACTATTAAGTGCTTAATGCTTACAGTGGGCGAATGAATGCGGAAAGTGGGTGTTGGGGTGTTGATGCAGGGGTTTTTTTGGAAGCTAATCCAGATTATTGTCTCCTGAGTTTTTATGTACAGAATAACCACTCTGAGAAACACAACTGAGGCAAAAAGCCTTTCTGAATGGTTGAACATGGATTAGACTCTAACCAGGCAAGCAACATATGAAAAAGTATTTTAAATGTATTTTTCGAAAATTCATTCAATCTACAGCACTTTAATATGTCAAGACATGACAAATGGTACACACTAAAAGTTAAGGCCATAATATAGTAAACTGTGATGGCATAGGCAAAGAAACAATAAGATTTTTCTAAGCATTTCCTTAGATAAAAAGTGCTAGAATATGTGTTATTGACAAGCATTTTTCATTAAAGGTGGTTGTTTCATTTATGAATGGAATTATTACATGACATACTTATGATATGATCAATAACTTCTGTCCGAAAATTAATACTTTGGTGCAAAAGTCTCAATCTGACGTCAATTTTTTTTTTTTTCCAACCAAACAAGTGTTTGACTTACAAGTGCACAAATAGAAATTTTCTAGACCAATATATAATATAACAACTATGTATACATTCATGACATTACATCACAAGAAGTTTCCTCTACTCGCAGCATGAGAATCAGCATTTAATACTCCATTATTTCTTAAACAAATTCCATAGAAATATGTTTTTACACATTACAGTAATTTTGCTGCCTTTTAAATGGTGTATTACTCAAAATCTATTGCACAGTCAACAATCATCTTCAGGGTCATTAGTTTTAGGCATGTGCTATGGAAGATAAATTATATGGCAATTGAACGTTACAAGCACCATCATATAGTGTATCTCGCATGAAGATACTATTAGAACTTGAAAGAGAACTTAGAGGGCTAGTCAGCTATTGAATGATATCATTTTATTTTGCATACAAAAGTAGTTTGTCTAAAAGCTAGATTTTTTAGAACTTCGTAACCTGTGGCCAATAAGTTTGGATTTGCTAGTCTCGTTGCTGCCCAAGTTCTGTCCCCCGCGCTTGTAGGAGTACTAGATATAATGCTTAATTGAGTTATATCTTCACAGGCTTCCAATAACGACAGCAAAGGTTGATCGGTAACACATTATTCAGTTATAAAGCACTTCAAAGTTATCAAAGGAACAACCAACTTAATGACCAGTGTCAGAGCTAAAAGATTAAAATTTTATGTTGCTTGGCAATGAAAACTAACACAAAGTTTCAGGGAAACATAGGATATACATGAAAGAAGCCGTATTGTAGAAAGAAGATTATACTAATGGAAATAATTTGAGTTTGAGTTAATAACTGAAACACAGACCTCGTACTCTCTCAAGCGGAATATGGGACTAAGCATTGCACATGGGATATACACAAAAAAGGCGTAGTGTAGAAAGAAGATTATACTGATGGAAATAATTTGAGTTTGAGTTAATAACTGTAACACAGACCTCGTACTCTCTCACGCGGAATATGGGACTAAGCATTGCACATTGAAGGGCACAACCACGAGCCACGCACTCACTTGCATTTACAGTCCGTCTAGGTTCTTTCCCAAATAGTGAGTTCAATATCTTAGTGATGGCTGGTATTCGAGAACCTGATCCAACAAGCTCAACTGTATGGATCTTCTCAAGAGTCAGACCAGAGTCAAGCAAAGCCTTACGACATGGAATGCTAATCCTTTCCAGTAATTCTGAGGACAGCTTCTCAAAATCCTCTCTCTTAATGAAACCCTTGACATCTTTCTCTTCCATCAAGCACTCAATATTAAGCGGTGCCTCTGGATTAGCACTCAAGACTTTCTTCATTTTCTCACATGAAGTTCTCAGTCTTAAAGATGCTCGAGCATTAGAATAAACATCAATGTTGTACTGTTCCTTGAATTGTTCAGCAAAATACCTGAATAGGACCTCATCAAAGTCTCTTCCCCCTAAGTTGCTATCAGAAGCATGAGATAATATTTTCATATCCCCAGGTTCAAATGATGCAACGGCAACCTGCATATCACAATGACCAATATCCACAAACACGACATTTGCTGGACCTCTACTTGGGAAGTCTGTCTTATATATTCCATACCCCAGAGCAGTAGCAGTACAGTCGTGCATCAACCTTAGTGGCTTCAAGCCAGCTATCTCCGCAGCATTCAAATATGCACGTCTCTGCAAGTCCGTTAAGTACGACGGCACACCAATCACACAATCTGAAATGGGTGTCTCGAGATTCTTCTCCGCAATCTGCTTTAAATGGGCAAGCAGCATTGCTAGAATCTGAATCGGTGTAAAAGTCTGTTTCTTGTTCAAATAATTTAAATGTATGACAATGCCCCCATCAGGACCCTCGGAAGTCTCAAAAGGGAACAGTTTGAGGTCATCCTGCACTATGGGCTCGCTAAATTTCCGTCCTATCAATC
>CAIGRT010022620.1:0-17099 GCA_903798405.1 Fraxinus platypoda | reverse complement strand
GGATTTCGGGGCTTCAGCGACGGATAATTCCGTCTCTGAAGCCGCTTTTCTTTTGTAGTTTATGTACTTTTCTTTTCATTCTTTTTGTTAACTTTCAATTGCTTTGCGAATTCAGTGTACTTGTGCTCCTTGGAGGCATTTCACTTCTTGCAAAATTGTAATCTTTATAAATAAAAAACCTCTCGTTGGGACTTTGTCTCAAAAGGTTGTCGTTCCTTACACAATCGTCTGAACCTTCCTTAATTGTTAGCGAGACTCGATTTCCACGCAAAACAGGGAGCATCTTGATCTCGCGATGCTTCAACCAAAAAAATGATTTTGTCGTTCCTTACACAATCGTCTGAACCTTCTTTTAATTGTTAACGAGACTCGATTTCCACACGAAACGAAAATAAAATTAACAATTATTTTATTTATTTTATTTTAGTAGGTAACATTTTAATTAATGTTAAATAGGTTTTTTAAAAGTATAATTTTAACATAAATGTTTTCACAAGGTCTTACTTTCTTCACCGGACGCATTTTTCATTTAAATTAACAAATGTTTATTAATCTATTCTCGGCATTGTATTGAAATTATCGAGTTTCCATCTTGTCTTTTCTTCGATTTCAGACTCACTTCTGCATCTAAATTCAGTCATCTCCTTTTCAGAACTCATTAGTTGCATCTTTTGTTGATTAATTAACCTTCATTTATTAAATATTTTTTAATTGGTCTGGATTCATTGTGCTCAATGGAACACTGAAATAATTTTTATTTTTCTTGCGCCTGTTAATTATATAGCCAAAGGAGAAAATAAAAAATAAAAAAAATACCGATCTAAAGTCAAACGTGTTACGTCTCAAGTACGGAATTGGATAATAAAAATCTATATTCAATTCAATTGACCTCATAATTGAACAAGAGAAAAAAGTCAAACTACAAGAATATTATTATATTTTTATTTTTAGACTGGGGTCATGATTATGTGCTGGGGTTTTGCTCGAGTGTTGATTTTGTTCCCATTAATTGATTGGTAGTTCCATGGAGGTACTCTACGGCAAGAATTGTCTATTCTTGATTAATCACTAGCACGTGCGAGCGTAGGAATGGCAATTGATCAAGTCGACAGTAGATGTATCAATTCGATCCTTAGATATTCGAGTTTCGATTCGTGCTAAAAACCCTACCCAACTAGGTCATTTCGCTCGCGAACCTCATGTATCGAGTAGAGTCGAGCTGTCAACAAGCTAACAAACCTACTTGTATTTATTAAAATAAATTTAAAAAAAATAAGTAAAAAATGAGCAGGTTCATGAGCCCCAAAACAAGCGAGCTCGTGGGCTTGTAATAAAATTTTTGAGCTTAATTCGATCCATGGCTCATCTAAATATCAACCCTAGTCGTTCATGGATCAAATAGGTAAGCGGCTTGTCTCGTTTGCAACCCCTAGACGACAAAATTTAAATATATAATTTTTTTTATAGTTTTTATTGATATGTGAGAAAATAAATGTCATGAATTTATATTTTGATATTGTTTGTTGTGAAAATTGCATAACATTAAAGAGCAACTACGTACATTCAATTTTATCTAATCTTCAACATGTCAAGTTTTCGTTGAAAACAAATCTTATCGCAATGTATTTATTGAAGATAAAATGTGAATAAATAAATATTTTTATTTTCCAACAGTTTAAACTTTTAGATAAAGTATACGAAAACTCGTTGTAATAGAACTATCGATCTTATCTTTAAAGAGTGGATGTGAGATCGATTGCTAAATTCCTATATGATTTAGTTAAAAAAGTTGATAAAAAATTCAAGTTAAAGTCAACAATTAATTTTGACTACACAATGTATGGGATCTACAATTTTTTTTTAACTTTTCAACTATATATTTTATTAATTTTCATCAAAATTTACTAAAAATCTGATTTTTAACTACGCAGAATCGAGACTAAATTTTGAACTTTTCTATCTTGTCATGCAGTCCAAAGCGTTGTTTTGGTTCTAGACACAAAAATGTACAAGTCGGTTTGAGTGTCGACTTCATTTTTACATAAAATGGATAGTTGACTTTGTTTTCATCTGTGGTCAACGTCAAAATAAACCCATTATCCCAATTGCAAGTCAATTCTACGTAATTCAACAAAATACACTTATCTTTCTATATGGGGAAATAGAAAGTTCAATGACAATGAAAATATCACTTGAGCTCATTAGTTTGCAAATTTCTATTGAAATAACGTCGTACAACTCTAGTCTAATGGATGGCACGACAATGTGCGATTATTGTACTTTTAAGGTAGAATGTGAAAGAAATAACTTAAAATAACTTTTTTTATGTAATAATCAACGTTTTATGTATCATAGTTATATAAATTACTAAATAACTATCGCAAACTCAGTTGACTACAATTGTTAAGGTTTCCTACAAGAGGAACGTGTTTCCGTTTAAGCGATTTGTAATAGATTTTCAAACCAAACTCCTTAAAAGTGATTTGAAATTTTTAAAATCAAATTAAATCGCTTTTTTTTTTAAATTTAAAATCGCATTTTAGCAAACAAAAAGAAAATATGAGTGTGGGTGGAACAAGTTAAATAATAAATATTAATTTAAAATATCACATCAAAACATGAATAGTAGTATCATCACACATTAAAAATCAAAGATTTACTCTTCTAACCATTACAATGCAATAATATGATAGAAACAATTTAGTTCTAACGTCTTAGTTGATCCATACTAATTGATACAACATCTTCAAATGTGATGCATGATTCATCATCTGCGCAAAGATAAATATTTATATGCATCAATTATAATTAAATAATATAAAGTAACTATTAAAGATATTCACGAAAAAATATTATTGGAAAATTACCTAAAATCAAGTTTTTTAAGTTTTAATTTCATCAATCAAACATAAACCCTTTTTTATTATTATAAAAAATCAGGTGGTCACATGAATGCATACGATTAGCTCACAATTAGATTACATAATTGGTCGTATTCACTCGTAGACACAAATTCGAAGGTCACATGCTAACAAGTTCTTAGATATAAATAAACTAAGTCACAATTCACATTAAAACATACTAAAAGGTCACATATATATTATATCAAAATCAGACATCATACTAAGTCATAATCACACAATTTGTAGGTCACAATTATTTATTAGAATAGGTCATAGTCACATACTATCTTTTTTTTTTTTTTCCCTTTTTTTTACAAGTTTGCTAATTTTGAAATTATATTATTAAACTATTGTAGTTATGAAATTATTTTCGTTCATTAATTGGAATAGGTAATTGCATAATTGGATATTTAGTTTAATTGATTTGATTATTGAGTCGGATTTAACATGGATGTGTGAGGATGTGTTCACTTTTAATTGGTTGGATAAAATTTAAATTAATTTATTTTTATCTTAAACAGCTTGCCAGTTTCAAACGGCTTGCAAAATTAAAATCTAAATCAAAACACTTCAAAGCAGTTTGATTCGGTTCAAAATCAAAATGTTGAAAAGTCCATGTGGACTCAAATCAACAGGTTCAAATTATAGTTTCGATTCGATTTTATTATTGAGTTTTTTTGTTGTTCAGTCCTAGTTTTCCCAAACTTATATTGTAATGTTTAATACAAAACAAGTGTGGTTTGATTCGGTTCAAAATCAACAGGTCGACAAATCAACGTGAACTCAAATCAAGAGTTTCAAAAAAGCGATTCCGATTTTTTGATGTTTTTATTGTTCGGTCCTAGTTTTCCCAAACTTACATATTGTAATGTTTAATACAAAACAAGGAATACTGTAATATTCATAACCAAAAAAAAAAAAAAAAGAGAAAATAAAAAGGTTCCAACGAGTTGAACAAGAACATGTCTTGAGGAAAACCACATGAAGCTTTTTTCTAATACGCGTTTCTGTATATGTATTGACTTTGCATGGAAGTCCCATCTCAAATTTTTTTGGTCTTTAGAGAATCTTTTAAATGTCAATTATTTCTTGTAAAAAATGTCAAATATTATTAAGTTTTTGACGGTCTCTAAATATGGAAAATGTAAGGAAGCTTTCGAGATTGTCCTAAGGAACATAATTGAAATTTATAAACTAATATGTATAAAAGAGATATATTATGTACAGAAATAGAATGAGATTTATTGAATATTAACAAAAAAATTCAGTCCAAAATATATTTAAACTGCACACACACGCAAAATTTGAATAACAATACAACATATTTCCTTCTAATTTTTATTCAAACAAAACTCGAACATCATTTGTTTAAGTAAAAAATAAAAAGATTTTATTGCTTTCCTCTCTCTCTCTCTCTCTCTCTCTCTCTCTTTGTATCTCCTTTAGTGCGTGTTAAATTGATTCATTGATGGAGTAGCAGGAAAATATTGTGGGAGAAAATAGATATATTTCAAAAAGGGAGAGAAAATATGCGGTGTAGTATTTATTTTGTTTGCTAGGATTGTGGTGTGTTTATTAAAAATTTGTTTTAAGTAGTGTGAGTGTTAGAACAGATAACTTTGACGACCAAACTGCACGAGCTAAAAAGATGAGGGATAAAGAAGCACTTACCATAGATGAAGATAAAAATGTAATAATATAAAAACCACGACTTTNGAGTGTTAGAACAGATAACTTTGACGACCAAACTGCACGAGCTAAAAAGATGAGGGATAAAGAAGCACTTACCATAGATGAAGATAAAAATGTAATAATATAAAAACCACGACTTTACCTTACCTGAATTCTAAAGGAAATCGGATATGGTAGTACAGCAGCTCCAACGGAATTCATCACAGCACACTAACCGTCCATGATTTCAGGGATACCAACAATGGCGTGCCTAGCTATATGTATTGTATGTAATAGTTCCTGTGTATATATAGTGCAAGGTTGCTCGTCTGTATTGTACTGAATGTTTTACCATTTGTGTATTATAAATTCCATCTTCATCAATTTGCTAAGTTTCTGAATTCTATCTTGGTATGAGAGCCAAATCCATGGCAAATGTATTACCCCCAACCTCAGACTCTAGCTCCACAAACCCAGATACCACAAATCTCAGTTCAACGAATCAAGCCCCAACCCTTGGGAGCAATTTTACCCCTTTTGGGATGAATCTCACCCAAGCAGCTTCGGTTAGGCTAGACAGAGACAATTTTCTTCTTTGGAAAAATGTTATAATGCCAGTTGTAAGGGGCCATGGTCTGGAAGGATATTTGCTGGGTACCAATGAAATCCCCCACCACACTATTGATACTCAAATCACAACTGAAACTGGTGTTATAGTTAGGTCATCTCCTAACCCTGAGTATTCAAGGTGGTTGTCCATTGACCAGCTTCTAATGGGGTGGTTGTATTCATCAATGACTTCAGAAATAGTCATCCGAGTAATGGGATGTAATAGCTCAAGTGAGCTCTGGAAAGCCATAAACGAAAATTATGGGATTCTCAACAGGTCCAGAGTGGCCTTTCTTACCTCTGAATTGCAAAGAATGAAGAAAGGATCCATGTCTATGGATCACTATCTCAGCACTGTCAAACAGCTTGCTGATAATCTGGAAATTGCTGGGAAGAAAATCGAGCATACTGATTTAGTAACTCAAGTTCTAGCTGGGCTAGATGAGGAATACACTCCAATTGTGGTGCAAGTCAACAGCAATGATCATGTCTCTTGGCATGAATTATCCTCTATACTTATGACGTTTGAAAGCAGACTAGAATACCTTAATCAAATCAGAACCAGCTTTGGTTCTATTAATCTCACTCAAGGAAATAGAAGCCCTGGAAATCCTTATAATGGAAGAGGAAACAGAGGTGTTAGGAGCCAGAGTTTTAAAGGAAGAGCAAGGGGGAGAGGCAGGTTTGGAAGATCAAACAAAACCAGAAATCCATGTCAGATCTGTGGCCTCAGCAATCACACTGCTGCCTGGTGCTACAATCGTTTTGATGAGAAATATATGGGAAAAAGACATGGTGATCAAATCTCCAGTTCTCATCCATCTGCTTACACCGCTAACTCAAGCTTAGCTGATGATCAAGCATGGTATGCTGACTCTGGAGCCAGCCACCATGTCACTGCTGATAAAGAAAATGTTGCTGATGCAAAAGACTATGGAGGTAAGGAAAATATAGTTGTGGGTAATGGTACTACATTGAAAATTTCTCATATTGGCTCACAGATATTTGACATTGAAACTGGCAAGTCACTTACCTTAAAGAAACTTTTACATGTGCCTAAAATAAAGAAAAATCTTATAAGTGTCTCCAAGCTTACCTCTGATAATGGTGTCTCAGTTGAGTTTTATCCTAACAATTGTGTTGTGAAGGATCTATCAACAAGGAAGCCTCTGGTGCAGGGGAAGCTTAAAGGAGGATTATATCAGCTCAACTTACCAGTTCATAACACAAGAATCCCAAAAACAAAGTCTGTCAATCATGGTCCTAACAAATCTCAGTTCATCTTCAACACAAGCCTACCTGAACCTGCCAAATCTACTAGAGATAACATCCTAGAGTCACAGATTGAAATCTGGCACAGAAGACTAGGACATCCATCCACCTCTGTGTTACCGCGTTTTCTGAAATCTTGTAATAAATTTGAGTCTATTCGTAATAAAAAAATTCCATTCTGTGAAGCCTGCCAGTTAGGAAAATCGCATGCCTTACCATTCAATCTATCATCAACTCATGCTAAAATGCCACTTGATTTGATTCATACAGACGTATGGGGACCAGCCCCCATTAATTCTACCTCAGGTTTTAAATACTATGTCCTATTTGTAGATGATTGCACAATTTGCACTAGGTATACATGGATTTATCCCCTAAAGCAAAAATCTGAAGTTCTTCACTACTTTACACAGTTCAAGAGGCTTGTTGAAAATCAATTCGAAAGAAAAATCAAAACCATTCAATCTGACACGGGGGGAGAATATAAGAGTTTAGGTAAAATAGCTGCTGAATTTGGTATCGACTTAAGATACTCCTGCCCACATACATCAGCTCAAAACGGCAGGGTTGAGAGAAAACACAGACACGTAATTGAGACTGGTTTAACCCTCTTATCCCAGGCACATATGCCTCTTTATTATTGGTGGGAAGCCTTTCTAACTGCGACATATCTGATAAACAGGATGCCTAACCCAACTCCAACATAAATCACCATTTGAAATCTTGTTTAAACGTACCACTGATCATCAGTTACTCAAAGTCTTTGGCTGTTCCTGTTACCCATGTTTAAGACCATACCAAAAGCACAAATTTGATTTCCATTCTCAGAAATGTGTTTACTTAGGACCTAACATATCTCACAAAGGGTTCAAGTGTTTAAGTCCTAGTGGTAGAATTTACGTCTCACGGCATGTCATATTTGATGAAAATTCATTTCCATTTCAAAAACATTTCCTTAACAAAACAACTCAAAATAAGTACCCTCCTAATACTCTTCATCATCTACCTTATGAATTAGCCTCTCACAAATTATCCACAAATACAACTGAGTCAAGCACTTACAAAAACTTTCCAGAACCTACTGATATAATACACTTTACAGAAGGACCTGCACAAGGGCGTCCTACTGAAAATGAGGATGAAGGAGTAATGATAAATGGTAACAGGGGTGCCATTGAACAAATGCAAGAAACTCTGCCAAGTAATGTACAGACTGATGAGCAGTCTGAACACTCAGTGTTGGAAAGAGAACTGAGAGATGAATCTGATATGCCAGAAGAGGAACTGAGATTAGAACATCCTATGGTAACACGATCTAAGTCAGGAATTTTTAAACCTAAAATCTTTGCTGATGTTGTAACAAACTCAATCGATAAGACAGAGCCAGTCAGTATAAGTGAAGCTTTGAAGAGTGAAAAATGGTGCAAAGCGATGAAGGAAGAATATGAAGCTTTGGTTAGAAACAATACTTGGGTACTGGTACCTACAGATTCAAAAATGAAAGTGATTGGCTGCAAATGGGTTTATAAGTTGAAACATGACACTGATGGAAGAATTCAAAGGTATAAAGCCAGGTTAGTGGCAAAAGGATTTTTACAAACATCAGGAATTGATTACTATGAGACTTTTAGTCCAGTTGCTAAAGCACCCACTTTGAAAATTATCCTCACATTAGCTGTCTCAAAAGGTTGGGAAGTGAGGCAAGTTGATATCAACAATGCCTTCCTTAATGGAAAGTTAGAAGAAACAGTTTTTATGGAACAGCCTCCAAGTTTTATTGATCAAGAAAAACCGCATTTTATATGCAAACTAAACAAAGCTCTCTATGGACTCAAACAAGCCCCAAGAGCTTGGCAAGACACTCTGAAAGAAACTCTACTGAAGTGGGATCTTATGCAGTCAAAAGCTGATAATTCAGTATACTACCAGGTGACTCAGGAATCTATGATCTACCTACTAATCTACGTAGACGACATCATAATAACAGGAAGTTGTGGTACAAGGATACAACATTTAATTGAAAGATTAAATACAACCTTTGCCTTGAAGGATATTGGCAGCCTGAGGAAGTTCTTAGGGATTGAGTTCTTCAGAGATGAGACTGGGTTGCACATGTCACAGAAAAGATATGCTATTGACACACTAAAGAAATTTGGGTTCGATAATTTAAAACCCAGCCTTACACCAATGGCTGCTGGGAAATTAGTTGCCAAAACAGAAGGACAGAACCTAGAAAATCCAACTCGATTCAGAAGTGCTGTGGGAGCTCTCCAATATCTAACCCAAACCAGACCGGATATTACTTTTGCAGTAAACAGAATCAGTCAGTTCCTTCAATGTCCAACTGATGCACACTGGAACCTCCTAAAACGACTTTTCAGATATATTAAAGGAACACTTGAGATGGGGTTGATAATTCAAGAGGCACCAGATCTAAACATTACTGCCTATGGTGATGCAGACTGTGGGTTATTGTGTGTTATTGTGTGTATCTTGGTGGTAATCTAATCTCTTGGTGTTCTAAAAAGCAGCAGGTCGTGGCAAGATCCAGCACTGAGGCAGAGTATAGGACTCTAGCTCATACTACTGCAGAAATCGTTTGGACTCAGTCATTACTACAAGAGCTTCGCATCACTCAGACAGAAGTGCCCAGAATTTGGTGTGATAATCTAGGAGCAAGTGCCTTAGCTTCCAACCCGGTGTATCATGTCAGGACCAAGCATATTGAACTTGATGTGCACTTCGTTCGTGAAAGAGTTCTGGCCAAACAACTTGTCATCAACTACATTCCGACAGCAGATCAAGTAGCAGACATCTTAACTGAACCATTATTCAATTCGAGACATCTCTATCTACGAAGCAAGCTTGGAGTCGTAGAAACTGCCTCCAGCTTGAAGGGGGCTGTTAGAACAGATAACTTTGAGGACCAAACTGCACGAGCTAAAAAGATGAGGGATAAAGAAGCACTTACCATAGATGAAGATAAAAACGTAATAATATAAAACCACGACTTTACCTTACCTGAATTCTGAAGGAAATCGGATATGGTAGTACAGCAGCTCCAACGGAATTCATCACAGCACACTAACCGTCCATGATTTCAGGGATACCAACAATGGCGAACCTAGCTATATGTATTGTATGTAATAGTTCCTGTGTATATATAGTGCAAGGTTGCTCGTCTGTATTGTACTGAATGTTTTACCATTTGTGTATTATAAATTCCATCTTCATCAATTTGCTAAGTTTCTGAATTCTATCTGTGAGTACAAATTTTAGTGCACAAAATAAAAATAGTGATGACAATATATTTACGTTAAATAAATAAGAAAGTGACGAATTACACCCCACCCCACCCCACCCCACCCCACTAGACCAGCACACAGTCGGAGTGCTATTTGTATCAATCTTCTATTTTCGTGACCATTTCACTATGGCCTAGATTCAGCCACTCAGGTGGGTCTTTCTAAACCCAACCATGATACAACATATTTTTACGTCCAGGTCTGACCCAAACAAAAATAGACGTAGCTCTTGTTTGGTGAAAATTAAAATTAAATTTTTATTAAATTTTGATAAACGTTGATGAAATTTATATTGAAAAAATTGTAGGACCCATGAAATATGTAGTTAAAATTAATTGTTAATTTTGATTTAAATTAAAATGTAGTGTATTTTCTTCTATAATTTGTTTTGTCTATTTGTGATTTATTTGTCCGTGCTTGATTGATCAATTGAATGGTTTAGATTGTGAAATTCAAGGAAATTAGGTTATGACGTGAATGAACCTATTAATGCAATTGAGCAGAGGAAGAACTGAAGCGTATGGCTGAATATGAGGTATGCAGAGTCTTGCTTTTTATTTACTATGTACCACATTTTATATTTTGATATAGAAGATTAGCATCAAAGTATCACTTTGTTCCTCTTCATTCTCGAGCCCTTGCCAAGGGGAAGGGATATCCAACCTATGTAGTGAGTCCAGTAACCTGATTATTAATCCTAGTCGATTCCAATACAATATTTCAGGTTTGGTTTCAACAAATTTTGTAATTCTTCAGGAGGAGAAATCAAAAGGAAAAGTTGCTGCTTTCAGGCCCCTTCTGATTATGTTCTGTGTGCAGTTTCTAACGTTTCACACTAATGATTTGGAGCAGACATTGCTTTTAAGTGCGGTGATATTCGTACATTGAAGCCATCTATCTTGTGCGTTGGGTTGATGGATAATTTCTTATTGTGGTGGATGGAATTATATCCATTGTACATTGGTTATGTTTGTATCAGAGATTTCTATCCATCATGTGTACCACTGCTTCTATTAGTTTGAAAATAATGAACTCCTATGAAGTATCCATATATCCCTTCAACCACGAGATTTTAGCATCTGTCAATTTGATCATTTTATTTCTGGCATTACGATTGTTTTAGTCATTGTTATATTGATTGATTATGTGCTGCTGCAGTCGATTAGGATTGACACGCGTGATTGCGATTTTGCTTCAGCTCCATAAATATCATACTTGTTTTGCTTTAAAGATCTTGTCTTATTTGAAAGATTGGGCTTCTTTTCCGATAAGGTCAGTGCTTCTTTAATGACATGAAGCAATCATATTGCATCACATGAACGTGCAAAACAGATTGAATTGCATTGCACGAACTGAATGAAGATCTATCTGCCATATATTTTAATTTGTTAGTCTAAGTGGTTAATGTTTACAGCACCATGGTTTTGCCCAGTTAAAATGTTTGTCCGTGGTGCAATGTATGTCCTCTTCACAATGGCAATTGGCAAGTCTGTGACTTTCTTGTTGAAAGCTTTCAAGAATATGATCCTGCGATTGGCAAGCCTGTGATTTTCTTGTTGAAAACTTTCAGCAATTAGCAATATGATCCATAGGAACACATTGTTCATTACATGCATTTTCTTAAATATACGGTGACTGCATTGATTTTGATCCTTATGATTTTAGGTTTAGCTGGTAGGTCCCCAACTCCTTGACCATTTTGAATTTATTGATAGCTAATATCTTCGGTCACTAATTAGAGTTTTGAATTTTTTTATTTTATATTATTTTTACAATCTAATAAATTGTATCACTTTGTTACTTTTTAGACTTAAATGCATTATTAATTTGGTGGATGTCTTCTCCAAACAACTTGTAAGAGTTCAAGAAATTTCTTTTGAAGAACTAGAATGAGATGATCATAATTTAATTTTGTTTATTATCTTTTCAAGCATATATTATTATAAATATTTGATGTGAGACGGAACATAATTATTGGCATGATTGTTGTTCATATTTTTAGTCCAAAAAATAACGCTATTGAATGTTTACATTTGGTGATTAAGGAATTAGGAATGATATTTAATATGTATATATTACAATTAAAAAAAATGCTATGAAAAATTATACATTATATTCAATAAATACTATAATTAAACATTTATGATAAAAAAGAATGCTATTGAAGATGTAATTTTGACGATTAAAGAATGTTATTAAAATCAAAATTATGAAAAAAAATGCTATCAAATTAAAAAGAAAAAAAAAAGATTGCAAGAAAAGAATGCTATAAATACTAAAGGCATGAAGATAATAGAATGTTTGTAAAAAAAAAAATTTTATAGCACTTTAAAATATCATTCAAAAAACGTTATAATAGAGGTAAGACTTTTATAGAACATGATAGATAACATTTATCGCAAGCTGTGGATAAGTTGTAATGGTAATGATCACCTACGACTAAACAATCATTACTTTATGTCGATTGGTGGATGTGGAGGCTCGTCTGTATATGAGGTGACGATGTCACTTGTAGGTGCATTTTCAGAGGGTAGTGATGATTTTTTCTTATGACGTCGGAGCACAGTGAGCTAGAGAAAAAGAGCTCAATTTCTGACCTCAATTTATATCATCATAATAATGTATTTTGCTTTTCTAAAGTGGATCCATGGTGTCTTTTTTTTTTTTTTAGCTCGGTCACCAACAATATCAATTAACAAAATTGTTAGTTTCAACTATGTAGTGTATTATATTTAACGTTTTCGTAATTATATATTTTAATTGTGAAATAAAATTAAAGTTGTGTCCCCAAATTCACGGTTCAAAAACATTTTCGATTGAAAATGTAAGAAAACAAGAGAGAGCATTTTGAATCTAATTCATAATCTTTTTGCAAACATTTTGATCGAATCACTTTTCATCCATATATTTTATAGGACTCACAAATATTATTCAGTTTTCTATCACTTATTTATGTATGTTTCTAGACGCTTCTCGAGCACATTAAACCATGACATTGAACAAGAAAAATGATAAATACATATTTTGGTACTTAATTAATGTTAAAGACATAGAAAAGATAATATAAAATTATTTTCTATGATATTTTCATTGAGTGGAATTGTTTTCTTTAATAATTGATTATCTTTCTTCCTAAAACTTAGTTATAAATTATATAGAGCTAGTTTGTAAAAATAAAAACTAATTTATTGAGGTTGTGGGATCTTAAAGAATATTTAGAATAACGTAGTAAGACATAATATCAATGTTGGATCGCCACTTCATTTTCTTTTTAACAATAATACAATTAGAAATCTCAATCAACCCGTGATTTCAGTTAATTTTTAAGATTTGATTTGTCGACAAACATTTTTGTCAATATTCTTGATCTACTTAGTCGAATCAGTCTGAGTTTCAAAATACAACTACCAATGACTTCACCGCGCAATTTACCTCTTATATACCTAGAAATATATTTCTTGGATTAGGTATTCATGATAGATCACAGGTAACTAATGTATGATTTTTCACAATCCAAGAAAATAAAAATAAAAAGCTAAGGGGCTGTTCTCTTTGTGTTTCAGTTTTGTGTTTTGAATTCATTTTAGATTTTGTATTTTGAGTGTTCATTTTGAGATTGTTGAAAATGTGTTCTTTTTGACATTNAAATTCCCCGCCCCATCCCCGCCCCATTACTCGTTTAAGCGGGTTTTCCCCGCCCCGTTCGGGGCGGGGCCCCACGGGTATCGGGTTTATCAGGTTTTTTTGCCATCCCTAGGCTGGGGTGGTTCTAGCGACGGTGGTGTTGGTTGGGGTGATGTTGTGGTTGTGGTGGTGGTTCCGACGATGGTGGTGGTTGGGAGTGATAGTAACTGAAAACAACGAAAACGTGTTTTGACAATTTTGGCCAAGTTATAACTGAAAACACTCAAAACGAAAAATTTGTCGTTTTGGATTTTCTTTGTAAATTTTAAACTTGTTTTCAAAAACGCGTTTTCGAAAATAGGAAAGAAAATGCGTTTTCACTGTTTTGGAAAATCGAAAACAGAAAACAGTTTGAAAATTGTAAAGAGAACATACTCTAATTGTCTTACAAATAAATTGTGATCATACAAGTGCTAGAATTTCCTACATTTATGTTAACTTGAGAAGTGGGGATGTTAATTTCAGCCCATAAAGGCATGACCTTATGCATATGTATATCTTGCAATTTTCAACTATTTGTGACATGGGAATGGGTTTGTATCATCCTTGGGCAGATCAAAAGTGACATTCGAACAGCTTTCAAAATCTTGAAATCCCCAAAAATGTAGACAATTTGACCTATTAAATTATATTGGAAACAAACATATAAACTAATTGTTATTTCTGGAATATCGTTTTCATTCTTCTACAATATGAAGATATTTATTTTTGCAGATTATCCAGATGAGATTTGAACAGAATACCATGATGAAATCAGAACCATACGATCAACACGATCAAAATCGAAACAATCACAAACAGAATTATAGTTCGATTCCTTCAACTTCGCGAATTTTTTTTTAAGATGGATTCTTCCCTTCTATGATACTTAAAGGGGAAAAAAAAGTAATAAAAAAAATCAAATCACACTAACCGATGGCTCTATATTAGAATTGTTTTTGTATAAAAATCCATTACTGTTGAGATTTACATATCATGTAATAATAGATGAGAGAAAGTGTGCCATATGAAAAGGGCAATTGACGAGAGATTTGAAAGGAGGGTTCATATATCAACTTCATCACCTGACCTTAACACCTATATTTCAGTAGTTATACCTTTTTTTACTTTAAATTTATTTTAAAACATCAAACTTCATATTCATTTACCTCATTAGATTGTGTGATGCTAGGCTTCACTAAATTATAAGTGTGATACAAGTTAGGCGATCATCACACAATTTTAAAGAAATCTGATTAAAAAACTAATCGACGTGTCGACTGTTAAATTTTTCGACCGTGACCTTATGACCTACATTAATCACCCAGAGATACTCTAATAATGCCTCTCCTCTTTCTTTGATCATTAAACCCCTTATATCTTTAATTTTTCAGTCATCCCCATAATAAGTAAACCTCATTGAGAGAGGTTATTAGTTTGTTAAAGATAATCACAAACGTTTTTGGTATGCATAATTGATAAGTGTATTTTATACACTTATTTGGACTTAAAAATATAGACATTTAATATTTTTTTTTTTTGAACAATTATAGCCTAATTTATTACATATTTCGTTTATTAGGTGAAACTCGATGGAAGGGAAGTAGATTTGAAAGAAAGATTTGAAAATTGACGAAACAATGGGCAATATCCAAAGTTTGGAGACTGAAGTGTAAATACTCAAAAATTGTGCCGAAACTTACGATGAAGATTCGAGAATGTTAGGGGTCAATTTGATGCAATTATAAGTCAAAAAGAGTGAAATATTTCCAAAATATTTTCACAAATCAATTTTCAATCGCACAAGGATGTTCCAAATTTTAAGCTGGAGATTGAGACCCATTTTTGGCCTAGTAAATATTTGAATTGGAAAATATTTATTAAAGTTGTAGCCATTTGAGTTATCTTTCCAACTCACTTTGAATCGCCTTAATCGGATATAGAAGAGAAAGTTACGACAAAAACAATAAAAAAGGCACAGAGTGGGAGCAGCAGGTGGCGCTTCGAAGCCACTGAGTGGGCTCCTAGCTCAGGAAAAAGACCTGATTCGTGGCGTCGCGACGCCACTACATGGCGTCTAGGTGCTACCCGCCGCCAAAAATAGGGTTTCAAGTGCAATTCATCTTTTTAAAGCCCAATTCAACTAAACTCATCCAAGACTCAAAGAAAACATAAATATAACTCTAGTTCCACACAATTTGGGAGAGAGAAAAATACATAATCATTAAGATCAAAGAGTAAAAGTTAGGGTTTGAAGACTTTTGAGGTTGAAGAAGATTCTTAATGCAAGATATAATTCTTTCCATGATCAAGATTTCAAAACCAGTTATGAACTCTATACTTTTTGTTTTTCTTTCATTAAATTCATAGCTAGGGCGATCAATGCAATCTATGTGTAACCCGTTTATTCAATATTCTAGTTCTTTAAATGCATATGTGTTGATTTTATTCATGAATTTAATGTTTTGAATTATTTGGCCAATTATTCAATGATTTTGTAAATTTATTACGAATTGAGAGGTGAGTTTTAGATTTAAACCACAAAGTAAAATTCAATAATTTAGTATAATGTGTAGAGATACCAATACTAATTATTGCGATCATTAAATGAATTCTTAGAACAAATACTTCGTCTAACTAAGGTTGATTCACATAGAGATATGAAATTGAATTAGTTAAATAGTCGTAATAAGAACTCGAGAGGGGTGAATTGAATACGTTGGAAGAATTCGACCGAACACTACAATAATAATAAATCTTGATTGACGAATTAAAGGGGATCCATAGGTAAAATTGTAAGTTCTAGCATCTACATTCTTACTTTTAAAATCCAACTTTGATAAATTGTGTAGGTAGAAAATTTAGTTTAGTTAGAATAATTAGACACCAATCACAAACTTTATTATTCATTTTCGGTCAAATTAAAGTTAACAATAATTTAACCAATTGTTAGATAGTAGTACTTGTGGGAACGATATTCAGACTCATTAATCCACTATATTACTTGTTATGATTTGTACACCTGCATAAAATTAATGTTGTCCACAATCAAACAAAACAATTTATCACTTAATACATGTGTGCCTTTGCTAAAGGTTAAAATCTTCTAATCAAAGAAACCCCCAAATCAAAACCAGAACACTTTTCTCTTTTTAAAAGCAGATATAGTCACCCGTTTGATTTGATGGGCTAACGAAGGGTTTTATCTCTAGGTTTTTTTTTTTTCCCCCTTTAATTTGTCTCCAATTCAGCGAAATCACACGAGTTTGAGTGAATTTTTTGGATTGTTTCTTTATGAAATTTCGTCACTGATTTGTCTACTCAAAAAATCTTACTTATTTTCAACTATATATTTTAATACATTTTGAAGATTAGTACGATTGTTAGACTAAATCGAGAAACAAGACCGAATGTACATATAAAATACTCCTACAATATAATTTTTTTTTTTTTAAAATTTAAAGTTGTGAAGCAATAATTTTTTTAATATATGTTTTTAAACATTATGATTCTATCTTCATTGAATTCCATAATTAAGACTTAAGAGGCAAATTTTAATTTTCTATTTTGGTTTTCTTAAGCAATTAAATCTCATTATGTAGTTGATTAATGTCCCTAATATCATTTCTATATCAATCATAATCCTAAAAATTTAAGATTCAATGATTTCAAATTA
>CAIGRT010022596.1:3273-17238 GCA_903798405.1 Fraxinus platypoda | reverse complement strand
TCATCCCAGCCAACTCATCCCACAAACCACCTCTACTCTCATCAACATTAGGCCCATAAACTCCTGTAAACATCCAACGGAAACTATCTTCAATATTTCTAAACAAAAGCGATAGAGAAAATATCCCTTCACTAACCTTCTCCAATTCACAAACTCTAGTATCCCACATTACTAATATTCCTCCTGAGGCTCCCGATGATCCTACAAATTGAAATCCCACATGCTGTCCCCCCCAAAGACTTCGCACCACAGCCCTCGAAACGACCTGTGACTTTGTTTCTTGTAGGCATACAAGGTCAGCCCTCCATCCCCTTAAAAGANCCCAAAGACTTCGCACCACAGCCCTCGAAACGACCTCCAACTTTGTTTCTTGTAGGCATACAAGGTCAGCCCTCCATCCCCTTAAAAGATTCCGAACACCTAATCTTTTCCCAGCTTCATTACACAAATTTCTCTTTGGTGTAAAATATCTTCTGTAATCAAATCTCAGCATTTGTAATGGGACATCTGCTGTTTCGCTGATCATAGCAGAGAAAAATTTCCCTTTTGCAGAAAAAAGGACATTATGTATTAAGATTATAGAGAAGCACATAGTTGAGGTAAATTAACTTCACGAAGGATTTAAAAACAGTAACATTTAACTAAAGCACTATGAGATGGGGAGAACAGAAGTCAAGTGTGTGAGGGAATGAAATTGTTCTTTTAAGATATGACACGGTTTACTTTATTTATTTTCGTTTGTTTCTAGATAATGGTCATTAGTTGACAATAAATTCTCCTAATCTTGTTACTATGTTGGAGTGAGCCATGGAAAGAGTAAGGTTATTCCTTTAGACCTCGGTTTACAAGTTCAAAACACAGTTTCATCTTCTCTACTGAGGGTAAGGCTGAACTGACCTATTAGACCTTGCACCAGCAGGGATATCATCCGCTATGCCAACTTTTCAATTTTATCATTATCGTTCTATTCATGAGTATCTGAGAATTACCTTGGTATGTCCACTTTTTTTCAATATGCCTCACCCTTGGCCAAACTTTTGCAATAAATTAGAAATGCAAAGATAAGAACAATGGTGCACTCAAATAAAGTGAAGCAATATAATGAGTACTCCAAGAAGCAAAAAGGAGGATGGCATACCAAACTAGCAAGTACGACGAGTGCACCAAGGATATTTCTGGCATCTAACTAAAAGAGCTGGCTAAAGTGCCAAATATGCTTGTAAGATTGTTCACAGATAAAAATGATTGTTTTCAATGCCCAAAACCAGTGCTCATTAAAACCATATAGGACCATGAAATTACATAGATCTCGGATGGAAAGTGATAGTGTGCAACAAGCTTTTCAAGAGAATTAATTGAAAGCTAACATGAAAGAGTTAAGATGATGGCTTATGGTAAATTGCGTAAAGTAGATTAAGAACATAACCAAAATTACTTACTGGCCTCAAAGGAAGTCCAATTGAACTTAAGACACAGTCTGGAACAGGGATAAGCCTGTCTCTGGGATGATGAAATTTACAGACTGCACCAAATTTGCAGTCCCCGGTTTTCATATAGAATTGGCATTCTGGCTGGCCAGGTCTCTCAGGAAACTCATTCTCTCTATGCAATGCATAATACCCCACAGGTGTAGAACCAGAACGAAACTGAGATCCCATGCTTGCAGCTTCACCCTGACGTGGGCCATTTCCTGCTGTTGGATGTTGGCTTTCTGAAGATGAAACAGAAACCTGCTGAGCCTGGAAAAGAGACCATCACCTAAGCGCATTCAGAATTCAAATAATTTCACAACTTCTAAATGAATTGGTTTAAGTTCAAAATGCAACAGTGCTCTCTACATGTATGGACATCTAATGCATTAAAGAATAATAAGCAACTACACCTGAGGGATTATGGTAACAGATTATACAGGATATATTGAGCCAAGAAAGGATGTGAAAGTGACACAAACATTTTGCACCATATTATTGCATTTTGAATCAAAGACACCAGAACTCTTCACTGCAAATGACACTCGTGAATCACTCTTAATATCTGGTAGAACTTTGTTGTCCTATAAAGGTGAATTTGTTCTATTATCTCAACTCAAACTACAGGCTAACTGGAGAGATCTTGCACTTTCTCTGATCCCAGGACAATTCAAGTTTTGGATACAATCACATATTTGCTTTATATATTTAATTGTTCTGCCAAATTAAGAGTACAATCTCTGCATGGGAAGCACTCAGTGCTGCATGGTTCCTAACGCAAAAATGACTGCAGAAGTCGCTGAAGATGTCAGTCCAATACCTGAATAAAACTTCTAGGTTTAAAAATTAAGCCACGAGTATATAGATAGTGGCTCCCTGGTTTCAGTCCTCAACTTACTTTGATTTTACATTTTACAAGTAAAGCTTAGTATTAAATTCCATATAGAAATAAAGCATTTACTTCATCGTGTTGTTTCATGTTATTCACTATTTCCCAATAAACATATTCTACTCTGACTAATTTTTGTAATTCATACGCTCATTTACTTGACTGTCCCAATTAATGTACCTTCAAATTCATGTAAAAAGAAGAAACAATACAAAAATAAAGAATTGTCAGAAAGATTACAGTGTATGGGTTCCATCCCGGAACTGATATCACTCCCTGAGGCATAACAACTGGTGCATAACTTGAAGGGCTTGGCCACCTTGGAGTCGGAACAAAAGAAGCGCTTGATAAGGGAAATGATAGCTGACCAGGAGTTGTTGGAGAATGGATAGGAGGATATATAGAACCACGTAAAGAGACCATTACGTTAGATGGCTGGGGATGGTGGAATTTACAAGTGCTCCCAAACTTGCATTGTCCAGTTCTCAAATAATAGGTACATTCAACCTCATTCTGCACAAAGGCAAAATTCAATTAAATAGATACCACATTTTGAAACTTAAACAATGAAAGACTGATGATGATTGAGGGATTTAAATTCCTACATGATCTACAGCAGTAAAGAAAGCACTATCTAGAGTAACAACTGAATACTATTTCTAATTTTTGGCAAATGATAGCAAAAAGGCCTAGCAGCTAAAAATGGAGAGAATAATTCAAAAATTTCTATTCTTCAAAAAAAGAAGCAGGTGTATCTTCATAGTATCATGTTCCTGTGTAGCATGTATTCATGGCTGCTGCTTATTGCAGATCATAAGATCAACTAACTATATTTGTTTACCTCCATCAAATTTTCTCCAAGTATTTCTTCAATAACTTAGTGACCTTTACCAGCGTTAATAGCAATGTACATCTCATAATTTTAAGGGAATCACCATTCTGATATGCACGGACTTGGATACAGTGCTATCTGATTTCATGCTCTAAAGCTTTTTGCACAATTATGAAGTGAAAGGAAGCATATGCAAGATAGACACAAAAGCAATCATTGATAAAAATGTGCCATTCAGCTCGAAGAAAAAAATTAAGCAAAAAATGACAGAAATTCCAAACCAGGCGAAGTGGATAACCCAAAACATTCAAGGCAACTCTTCCAGCAATTCCAGCTTTGTCTCTAGGATGATGAAACTTGCATGTAGGTCCAAACTTGCAGGTTCCAGTTTTCAAGTAATACTGAAAAAGATATCAAAATGTTATATTGAATGAATTAACAAGCAATTAATTACGAATAAGGAACTCTAGATTTAAAAATTTGTGGAAGTAAACTAGACTCCAACACATAACAAGCTGAGAAAATCCAGCCTCTCCAAAGAATATCCTGATACTAGTTAAAGAAATGGAATAATCTTAAAAATGAGCACCTTCGCTTGAAGTAAAAATATACTAATGAAAACACTTGAGGGAAGGAGATAATAGTACATGTTATAATTTGCATGAAATTTCTGTGCCAGAAGTGTCAGCTTTCTTGGAACTATACTGAACCTTTAGCACACAACTATTCATCCTCGAAATTTTTTAATCATGCATATTGAATTTTTTGGGTGCACAAACAAGGTCATTGAAATTGTGGGTCCTATCTAAGATCTGTAACCAGATTTAGTTTAGTGATGCACGAAGGTTGTTAAACTACATGAACCCAAAGAAAATATGTGATATTTAATTCAAATACAAAATCCTTGCAAAAGCCACTGTAATAGTTCTGGCTACATCTTAGCGCACATACACAGATTAAATCCTACGAGGACACTGATAAACTCCAGGACAGAAGAGAGTTTATTCCTCCAAGTAAAAGCTAGAACTTTCAACCTATAATCAGGTTGCAAGAATTTACCTACTTTAATAATTGGCCTGTTCGTGTTTGAATATTTTAATCAAGAAGTACGTGTATAAATGGTAGAATCCATATCACCGATCAAAGATAGAGACTATTCACATGAGAAAGCTTCTAGACACCCCTGTTCAAAAAGCAATTTTTAGCTCCGTACAAAGCATTGTGGAAAAAAAACAGATGTAGATACAGCACTTTTTCTATCACAATCTCTTTGCCATTAGTTTTAGCGAGTCATAGACTGTGATCCTTCTTCAAGGTCCAAAACCATCAAACCCACAAAATTATTCAGAGACCGGGTCTTCAGGAATCTGATATGGCATGCAGATATCTTAAATAATCAAAGAAATATAATAATATTTATACATCCGCAATATTTTTTATCATTTAAGAAGTTTGAGTTCCATATTTTTTAATGATGACAAAAATTAAAGAACTGCACAGAAAATGCTAAACTAGCAGAGTTTCACATGCCAGGAGACTGCATCAAGATGTGGATCAGGTAATAATCTAAAATCGTAAGAATGTAACATCCAGATGAAGATGGGCATACTCGTGTAAAACATAGCCCATTGATCTCATTACCAATTATCTGGGATAGATCAGTGACGTAACGCGAACAAGAATATTACAAAGCACGTTCACTTTTAAGGCTTCTGCCAGTAGAAGCAATTCAATCATGTTAACAACAATGTGCACTAAAGACAAGAGTCAAATTTTGTAAGTTTGACTATTATCCTACTGATACCTATAAACTGCATTTCTCAAGGTACACCTAATGTAAAGACATTCACAATCTCAAGAGGTTTTTCTCTTTCTCTCAAGGATAGCTAGAAACAATAATCGTGAAATTGTAACTAAAGGAAATATATTCTGTTTTTCGTGAAGGAATATCTTTTAAGAAAATTTCTCATGACGTTGACCATGTGGTTGGCAAGTTAATTTCAATACATTAGTAGGATTCACACCACCTATCGTGGAAAATGCTTGTCCAAAGGCATTTGTAACTTATGGTTAAAGGATTCGGCCATGTGCTATTTGAACGATCAGGTTTTTAATCGGATAACAGGTAATTCTGAATTTTGGGACTCATTTGAATATTCAGCTGTTCGTGCTTGAACTTGCACTATTTCTTGATTTTACAAGAATTTTAACGAGATACAAAACATAAACATATGCATGAAGCTTCGAGTAATAACAGCAATGCACACATTTACTTGTATTAAAATCACTATTTGCACCAAACAGAATACTTAGAATTTAAAAGCAGAACTGACAAAATTAATGAAAACCTGTGTTGACAGCATTATAAACATATTCCATTGTGTTATGCCTCCAAAAATGATGACGCGGTTTATATAACAACAAGATATAAGGCAAGTGTAAACGTGCAATACCTGACATTCTGGTTCTCCTATTCTTTCTGGGTACTCTCCTTTCATCCTTGCCGTGGCTATAGCCTATGATTGGGGATGTATAAGTTTTACCAAATCCAAGAGTGTACAGATCTATAGAGAATATTTAAATGCCAAAAGTGTGTGCAAGTTCTAATGAATTTACACATTTCTTTTTATACGAATTTAGATTCTTCTAAATTGATATCACTTCAAGACATGCAAATTGGAAAAGATCATGCCATCAGAAGAAGTAAAGTCACTAAAGTGTGCGCTTAGGCAACATACATGTAAACAGGGTCCCTAAAAGAGAAACAATTCTAAATTTACAACCTATATTCATTATTTTCGACATTGAAATTTTTTCATTCTTCAACCTAACCCAATTATACCCGGCCACACAACCTATATCCCCTTTAATTTGTTTTAAGTTTCAAAAATGTACTGTGGAGAGTACTTTATTAAGCCTCGGTTTACAAGTTTGACGTCAATAAACCTAAGCCTTCCAACTACATTACCAAATTGGATGGAAAATAGAAAATAATCAACATTTTGAAAGCATTTAGTGTTCATTTCTAAAAGTAAATTCAGTTCAACCAGAAACAAATTCTGCCATTGGCATCATAGAAACGAAGCCTTCAAATTAGTATTCAAGAACCAATTAAAATTTACAGGTAATCAGTTCGAATCGCATAGCAAAAGTCCCACATAATGTTTCCAAAAACATAAAGTAACAAGATCCAAAATCTCATAGGTAATAACATAATGCACTAACTTTGCTTATGTTCCAAGTAGCACTTGAAATCTTCAATCCTTCTTAAAAAAATTTGAAGCCCTTACCAGTTTCCTGTTAGGAGGGTGATTAAATCGGCAAGTAGTTCCAAATCTACATAGACCTGTTCGAATGTAGTACGAGCAGTCCTGTTCACCTTCACGCACAGGATAAGGTCCAGGTTCCATTGGTTCTCTCGATCTCCAGTTCATTTGCCGTAAAGCATCTGAATGATATTAGCCTGTCATCAGTCAAAATTTGAGACTAAACTATATAATGAACAATATTTCAACTTATTCTTCTTCCTTAATACAGTTCCAATACTCTCTAAAAACATGCCCATATATGGACAACTCTTAACAAAAATCATGTATCCATTTTTCCAATTTCCAAATATGACCTCACTAAGTGATAACGAAGAACAAAACAAAGAAAAACACCACACGTTCCTAATGAATATGGGTTTTCAGCTTCTTCTTTTCCTTTTATTTTTCCTTTTGGGAAATTCACTTAATCTTGCAATGAACTATATATATACACGTCAATTGCCATACAGATAATGAATAAAATTTTAACATGATCATAGAAAAATTGAATCTTTATTACAAACAATTTAGAGAAATACATTTAATACAGTAAAAAAAGGATTAATTGCTGGAAAAAAGACGGAACAAAAAAAAAAAAAGGAGAAATGTGATAAATTTGTACAGGTGTCGGCTGCGTTCGACTGGAGTTAAAAATTAGAAGCCCAAAAAAATAAAGAAATTGAAAAGGTCAAAAAATAAACAGCAATCTGCAGACTGCCAAAAGAATAGAAGAAATTGAGAGGCGACAACAATATTATCTGCATGTGATCTATGAGTAAGCTTTTATAGAGTATTTATCTAAGTCTTATCTTCGTGATTATTTTCTGATAAAGGATACGTGCACAAGATATTGATTTAAATCTTTGTCTTCAACAATGTTAATCTACGCCATTGCAAAATGAAACAGGATCATGGGAAAAGTGTATTTGTGCTGAAAATCAATTGCAATAAATCTGAGTTTACGATATTACCTTGTTGGTGGAAGGAAGGTGGCAAAGAGGAGGAGGAGGAAGAGTTGGCGGAAGAAGAAGCAGCGACGGCGGTGACAGACACTCGTGACATGGGAATTTTTACCATCCACGTGTCTTACCGTCCGTGAATCCATCCATGACAGGTCCGTCACGCTATATTCTACTCCGGTAAAGGGATTAATTCCGGATCATCAAACTGGAAGAAAAAGAAGCTATTTTTAGCTAAGCTTTATGGCTCTCTTCTGTACTCTTCTCTACTCTCCACAGAAAGAACGAAAAAGAGAGAGAGAGAGAGAATGAAAAAAGAAGAGAGAATGTAAACCAACCAAACCATCCACGGACGCACAATCTTTTACACCCCACAGGGCCACAGAATTGAATGTTCATCCAATAATTTTATTTGTAAGTGGATATTGGATTCGATAATGACTACTTTTCTTAACAAAGTTAAATTTGTAGAGTCGGTCCAATGCTAGAAAATGATCAAAAAAATTTAAAATAAATACCAATTAAGCAATAGAGTACTTTGTATATATGGGGCTATAATAGAAAGAACAATGTTACAAGTACACGTTTCACGTGTTTTTGTGTCAACACTGCATTAATCTGTTTTAATCTCTTTTCCGTGGAACTCACCACATTCTTGATTTGTTAAATTGTTTCACATTTTGTACGTAGCTTGGAGCTCACATACATAGTTACTTTATCTTGTCTTATTGATTAAACAATTCCAAGTATTATCGAACATAAATTTGAATAAATTCAAGGAAACTTGACAAGCATTCAAGGGTTGGGTTCAACTTCGAATGAAGTTTAGGAAGTTATATTTGATTGCAAATTTATTAAATCGCTTAATTTAAAAACCAAAACGATTAGAGACAGTCCATTCACCATTGATATAAATTAGTTTTCAACATTTCTTTATATTTACACAATTAGTTCCAACAACATAAAGTCCGTTTCATAGGTAAATGTAGAAAAAAATTCAAATTTCATGTTAGTTGAAAAATAAAAACCTACCAAATCCATAGGAATTCGTTTTCAAAACAAAAAAAATGCAATTTAAAGTGATTGTACCTTAAAATTCGATTTCTATTTTCAAGTTGCAATCAAATGATCAAAGTGAATTTCGTTTTTCTCGAATGTGACATTTTTCATAAAATTCGTTGCAATCAAACAGGGCATAAATATTTATTAAAATTTTACACGTCCAAGTTCCAACTTCTTGAGTTCTTTTCCTATTTTTCAGTAACTGATCGTACAATTTTTTATAATAAAAGGTTGACTAAGTTGTACATTCTGCAAATGCACCTTATTATATTTATGAATATGAAATGAAGGTTTTTAACGTGGAAATAGTTCGTGTTAAAAAGTACCCACAGAATCTGCGTAAAAGCAGCTATGGTAGCCACACACTCTCCTGAGTGCTGGCCCCCCTCCATTTTTTTCCAATCTGATGTGGCCCCTGTTTACCAAAAAAATTAATAAAAAAATAAAATAAAATAAAATATATGGTCATTTGTCTTAGAACTGGCCCATTGTCCTTTTACTTTCCTTTTCCCAATTGATCTCTACGAGCTCCTAATGCATTAGCATCATAATCTATTCACCGTATTAAACCAGCAGTTTCACACAGCAAAAAATCATAACATTATAAATAATTCCATATAACCAACTCACATTACTTTCTTAATACGCTATGCTGTTTATCATAAATACTACCCAACAAAAAAAACGATACAATTCAAGTGCAGAAAATGACTAATACAATATTACATATCTGCACTTCTACAATTCATTACATATACCTTCCAAGAACGCGATGCACAGCTTAGTCGCTTTCGCCATCGTCTGCATGTAAAAGCAAAAATATTATGACGCTGAAAGCACTCCTATTTATGTTCAAATTAGATTGATCCCAGGCATAAACAAAGTAGTTCAGATTAGAATGTGCCCACTTACTCTTCTACAAGGCCTTTTATGTTAAGGTTATACACTATTTTCTTCTCATTTGCAGTGCAACAATTTTGAAATGTCATAATCTATTGACAGTTTTGCTAAGTCTTGATACTCAACTCGATTTAGTAACATTTCTCAACTTTCCAATTACAACAGAATACTTTGTATCTTGGCATTAAGCATAACATTTCTATGATACCCTTGTATGCTGCAATTTAGAAGCAGGCTGGCAACTACTCAGCACCACAATCCACATGACAATATTTAATTTCAAATATACATACCATCTAAAAACTCGTAAGAGGGGTAAGGGAGTTGGCATGAAGAACCTCAAAGATGTATACCTTCATTGAATTCTTCACTACTATCATCATCGTCGTTGTCTTCTTCTTCATCTCCTTCTTCTTCATCTTCTTCTAACTTATCTTCCTCTTCATTGCCGTCATTACCATCTTTGTCCTTGTTATCCTTGTGTTCACTAGTTTTGGCATCATCCTTATCAACTTTTGTTTCTTCCTGTTCATCACCATCATTGCCATATTTTTCCTTATTATCCTCGTGTTTACTAGCTTTGACATCATCCTTCTCACCTTTAGTCTCTACTTTAGATTTAGGAGCCATAAAACTGCTTGTTGACCTTCTGCGTGAACTTGAAATGACGTTGCTCATGTCAATGCCTTCAAGTTCTTTTGCTCTTTCTTTTCTCTTTCTACAGTCTTTAATTTCTGAGAGATATATTAAATGAAATCATTTAGATCCGGGTTTTCTTCCTAGCTGTCTGTGCATGGTGGTGGCAAATCTTGGTTGGGGGGCATGAAGAGACAGATATATAGTGGGCATGCATGGAGAACATATTATTGTGAGAGCATGCAATATATGCAGAATTCAAACTGTAGAATGGATACTGTTTCACTGTTTATCAATACCTCAAAGAGTGTCTTAATCAACCAAAATTAGTTTCAATTTTCAAGCACAACTTTGGTTTTTCATTCAAAAGCCAATTTCTATGCAAGTGCACAGTGAAAATTTTTGCAACTAAAATAATGTACTGGAGAGTGGAGACTAGACGGTGGTCTAGGCAAAGACAAGCACAGTACGCTATAGTTTTGTGTGGCATATGTCACAGAAGAAGAGTAAAATCCACATAGGTTCCAAGTCTGGATCCAAATGAACACTGATAGATACCGTCTCTCAGACAGGCTAGTCAAAGTACAAATGCTTGGATAGGAGAGCTCAGAGCTGCTACCCCTTCCCTCCCTCTATTGCTTTCCTCCATCTTGTCCTCGACCACCAAGAGTCAAAGAAAAACGTCCACACATATGGACTGATGCCAGATGGAACTGACACGAACCAGCACAAGGAAAATATGAGAAAGGACCGCCCTTTCTTTGGGTCAACCAGCACTTGGTTGCCGATTCCACTACTCTTGGCCAACAGGGTTCCCAAACTAGTATTTAGCAACCATCTATGTCCGATGTTTTTCTTTTCCATTTGAAGGCAAACATTAGATCCTCTAAAAAGGCAGTTTTGCCTTCACATTCAGTAAAAATTGAGTGCATGTTTGGCAAAACTTAAATTATAACTTAAACACGCCAAACACACGTTCTACGGACCCACAACTTGCTATTTTTTTACTCACTTTTTATCCACGCATTCTTTGAGACCCACTGATTAAGTTTTAATTTAAGCACTCTCAAACAAGCACTTAATATAAAATAAAAAACCAGCCTTTTCTTTCAACCTTCCAGCTTGGGTAATGGTTCTTGGAGATAAGAGTGTGTAGATGTGGTTTTAAGTCAAGTGCAGCTATTATCAGATCTCTATTTAATACATGCTTGAACGAATTTTATCACTGGCCTAAAGAGTCCATTAATGACTCTGTGATCATTGCACTTGACATGAACAAGGAAGCATTGCAAGCACCAAGTAAAACTAGTGCCAGATCGGCGTTAGATCCAATGGATCACAGGGAGTACCAAGTTGGGTGAGTGAGTTATGAAGTGTGAGAGGAGTAAGGAAGCAAGTTATCAAGAGTATCAACAATATATTTTATGACATGTTATCCATAAATAAGGGTAATATCGGAATCTTACAGTTACCTTTCTTAGTAGGATTGCTAGATAGCCCTTCTCTTTTGAGAATCCCTTCCAACTCCTTCACTAAAAAGGCTTCTCGTTTGCTGTCAGGTACTTGCTTGGCTTTCTTGTAAACTGTAGGAGCAACGCTGTTCGTTTCGATTGAGAAAATGAGATACCATCATAAGAAGTTGATAATGACAGCTTACTCTTTGTTTGTTCCCCATTAAAATTATAGTTCATTTTTCTCTCTTCTTATCAATAACACATTCTTCAATAAAATAATATTACACGTAAACTCAAAACCTTTCCTTCTTTTTCAAACACACATTCTCCAAAAAAATACTATTTCAAAATACATTTTCCTCAAATTTTCATTATAATGGGGGTCAAACACATGATTAAACACGAACATCCACACACACCAACCTCATTCCACATGATTTAATTACAGATCTCAGATGGTCGACTTGTTTTCCATATCCAGGAATCGACTGTTCTTTCCTCTGCATATCAAAATTAAAGTATTCAAGATTCTGTGGACCATGCATGAGCCCCGACATTTGTAAATAAAATCCAGACATAGAAAAATGAAGTGTGACCTTCGCAGGTTTTCCAACAGATGATTGAGATTGACCATCTTCAGATACACTTCCATCATTATCTGAATCATTGTCTTCTTCTTTTGGCCTCTTTGCATGCACGCTTCGATTCTTGCCAGGGACATCGGGATCACTATCTTTGTTAGATCTTTTACGTTTCTTCAGCTCATCCAATTTCTTATCTTTTGCCCTTGGAGCAGCCTGCTTCCTTGATTTTACTTTGTCTTTTCCTTTGTCACTTTCCTCATCTGAAGAATCAGAACCTGTCTCACTGCTGATCTTTTTTGATGTTTTATTTTGAGAGTTCTCAGAGCTTTTCCTCTTAACATGATTAGCAATTTTAGAAACACTGTTTGAATTTAATACCTAGACAACACCAAAATTTGATGAGTATATGGTAATTAAATGCATTCATTCACAAGTTAAGATATTTTCAGAAGATTTTTCCCACCTGATCTATTTGCTCACTTATTAACTTCTTAAAAGGATCGAGAGTACTTTTATCAAGTCCAATATCTTTCTCCAAAAGTCTGCGAACTCCAGCCAAAGTTATCTTCCTGAAAAATACACTAGTGAGAGCGTTGATTTATAATTGATAAATAAGGAAATACTGAAACAGTATACGTGTAGACAGAGCCTATCAAATTGTTGTCAAAATTGTAAACAAGAGCATCTGTCTGAAGTTTCCCTCTTTTTTAGCATTGTTGTGCTAATAGGATTTGGTCCCAGCTTCACCCTTTCATTTTATATTTTATTCAAGGGACTCATTCTTCAGTCAGACTACTATAGTGAGTCTGGTGACTACTAAAGTCAAAAAGGGTGGAAGTGGGAGTAGAAGAGAGGGGTTGCAATTAATAACAATATGAGCTCAGAAAAAGAATATACTCAGAATTGGCCGTGAAATGATCAGCTCCATCCCAAATGGCCTTCTTAATCCTACTTTCACTAATTACAGAGCCTTGATTGTCCACTTCAGATTTGTTGTCTAAAAGGCCCATTACAGGAGAGTCTTTGAGTGTTTCCTCATCTCCATTGCTAGCCTTTGGATCTTTCTTTGTTTTTTGCACTTTAGGAGATTCTCTCACTTCTTTCTCATTTAAATGGGCATCTCTCTCCACATTCTCCACCGTCCTTTTGGAGTTGTCATCATCAGCATCTTCCATTTGCTGACAATTAGAACAGAGCATTGAAATTAGGTGTAAACCCTTATAATATAAAAATAAAGACGACAAATAAATATGCAAATAGATCACAAGTATTCTGCAATTAAAGCCGTAAAATTTAATAAGCTTTGGTATTCGGATGAAGTGCAGGGGACAAGAACTATTCGGATGAAGTGCAGGGGACAAGAACATTGATTTTGGCAGTGGAAAATACTGAACTGAAAGGAAACCAAGACATGTTTTAAGGCTAAGGGATTCCGTTCTTCCTTTCCCTTCTTTACTATCCTATCTGTTACCATGTAAATATTAATGTTGTTAACACCCGGACAGAGCAGCGCAGCCAACCCGGAAAACCAAGAACCTGTCCTGTTATATAACAAAACTTGCATAGCTAAATCCAGGGTAAAAATCCAGTGGACTTCCATGGGATAACCAGTTATGTTAGAAAAAATAAAGTAGTAGAAAATAAATTAGGATCAAGAAAGGAGACAAAAAAGTATGTTCATCTCTTCAAAAATCAAAATATTCATTTCACTGGAGGCTTTCAGCTTTGGCTCCAAGTTTTAGAGGGCGGGTGGAATCAGAAGAAGCCTTCGCAGTTATGAAATATGGTAACGAAGGCGGCTTAAAGTTTGTATGTGTATGTGTGTGTGTGTACATATATATATATATATATATATATATATATATATATATA
>CAIGRT010022591.1:0-10608 GCA_903798405.1 Fraxinus platypoda | reverse complement strand
TTGTGTTATAAAAATGAATAATTGATATGATTGATCCAATCCAATTGAGGGAATTCCGACGCTTCACTGCTTCGAATTATTGATTTTAATTTCACCTTTCAACATTGAATTTTATTACACATTTGAGAGAACAATTCAGCATTTTTGATCCTTTAAATATTCTTACATCTCCCTGTGGATACGACACTCCAAAGCTGCGCTACAACTACCGCGTTATTCTTTGGGCGTAATCAACGTGAATAAGCAATAAAGTGGACTTAAAAGTCCAGATTAACATTCCCACATGTACCCGATTGAAAATAATTAAATATGATTCTTTTTGTGTGTTTTTTTTTAATTTACTACAATAATTAACAAGTTCTAAAGGGATATTTTTAATGATGGTTAAAGTGTTAGGATTCAAGAATTCACCATAACTATCATCTTAATCTCAATCACAAATGTTGATAACAATTTTATATGTACCCCCATTGAATTCTTCTAAATTAATTAATTTACATCTCTCGAATTCAAATAAAGCCCCCTCAATTAAGTCAACTCACCATTTCTTTATGTCAATTCGAATAAACCTTAATCAAGAGTATTCAATCATCAAAGAATTCAATAATGACCACATCATAAAGTGTATTTTTACCCTTCCATCCTATTTGCTAGTTTTTACCACGTGATATAAATAAATAACTCACTTCCTAACATAATTATCGCTCAAAATCTATTGAATTTGTAATCAAATTATTCAAAGTATTGAGAATATAAGTAAAAGTAATTCACAAGCCTCAAAACTAAGGTTCAAGGTTACATTTGTTTGTCCTAACTAGCTATTTAATTAGACATCATGCGAGAAAAATAATATTAGTAAGAATTTGAGTACATTACTAGATTTTAAGGAAAAATGGAAAATAAAATAAAATATGAAGATCTTGCACCAAGAATCCATCTTTTTCTTATAAAACCCTTGAAACCTTAGATTATTGATCCAGTTCTTCTCTTCTTTTGAGCTCTCTTTTCTTGTAATTAGTATGTATTTTGTATTCCAAGAGGCTCTCCTCTAATTGTTGATGGAGTTTAGCATTTATAGATCCAAGAATTAGGTAAAAAAATCATGATCAATTTGCATTTCAAGTAGAGCTTTAGTCGAAACCCCTTTGTATTTTAAGGGAGCTGCGATGGCAAACCCATTTGTGAATTGGTCGTGTTTTCTTGTCTTGTTTCGACTTGAGTCACTTCTTAATTACATATTTAGTTCTTCATATTTAATTTTTCACAATTTAGTCCTTTGTATTCCAAAATCATTAATCATTTATCCGATGAAAGTTCTGAAGATTTGCATTTTAGTCCTCAAACTTTTCGATTGTTGATTTAACCCCGAAATTTATGAATTTCTACAAATTATTAATTCTTCTAATTAATCACGTGCAATCTGGATAATCTTCAATTACCTCGAATCCACTCCAATTAATCTCCAGAAAAGCATTTTTTTTCCATGTCAATTGTATTCAAATTCAAGCTTTTTCTTATAATTAGCATAATTTACACAAAATTTAGTTTATATTCGCTCAATCTAGCAATACATACATAAAAATAGAAGTTTGGATAGTTGAGAACTAGTTAGAACCTGATGGTGAAATATCACATTATACGTAAACAGTAGAATTAATTAATTTTGAAGTGTAGTCGGTTTAATCGAATAGTTTCTTTGGAGTTGAAGAATGAGCTCCAAACAAAGGCTAAGGGGATGTTTTCTTCGTATTTCAGTTTTGTGTTTTGAGTATTCATTTTGAAATTGTTGAAAATGTGTTCTTTTTGGCATTTTGAAAACATCCAAATCGCGTTTTGAAAATTTTGGTTTGATTATAACTGAAAACATCCAAAACAACAAATTTGTCGTTTTGTTTTTTCTTTATTAATTTTTAACTTGTTTTCAAAAACGTTTTTTTGAAAATAGGAAAGAGAACGCGTTTTCATTGTTTTGAAAAATTCAAAACAGGAAACGACCCGAAAACGGCAAAGAGAACAGGGCCTTAGAGTCTGTTTGTTTTGGATAAAAATCTGATTTTAATCTAAGTCAAAGTTGTTTTCATTGTTTTGAAAAATCAAAAACAGAAAACGGTTTGAAAATGGTAAAGAGAACAGACCCTAAATTTCTATTTTTTCATTTTGAAATTACATGTTTTACCGAATTCTTATTGCCTTGATATTGAAGGTAGAACAAAAAATAAATAAAATTAAGAAATATTGAACATTGGCTACAATGCATCTAGCTACTGAACAGTAGTAACCATTCAGAAAGAAATCAACCTTGCAGATTGAAGCTACTGCCAATATAAAATCTAATCATCAACTATAGTTATTTTCATTGCACTCTACTGAAGGGCATAAGAAGACAAGAAATGTGAGTCGAACTCGAAGTGAGGGTGCATGACAAAAGGATCTCGTTCCATCGACCCGCTCTCTGTGTTACAGAGAAACATGATGCCACATATAAAGAAAAGCACAATAAGCGGATTCCACTGGCACAAGTCTATCATATAAAACGCGTTGTAATCTTTCATACATTTTCTGTCATAACTTGTCATTGAACTGTCATTGCCTGGGGAATCAAAATTCATTATATGCACTAGGCTCCACTCTTCTGAGGGTATGGTGTGAGGGAGTCTATAGCCATTTTCACCCTTCGAAATGGTCCAAATTTTAATTATGCTCCGCCAAGTGGTCACTCTGTACCGTAATAGCCCATCGCTTGATCTTGTAAAAGACGAGGAACATATTCTAGCATCATCAACTGGCTTTTTAATTTTCTGAAGATGGTCCTCTCCTCCAATGTCATTTATGGGTCATATATGGCAATGGAATCATCTGAAACTGACCAATGTATAATACCATTAAGCACAAGCGGAGGACCAACTGAAATCAAGCGCAAATTGAATCTATCCACATCCCCGTCTTCAAGGAGTAAGTTTTAGTCATCAATATTCCGCAAACTAGTATATTGGTAATCTGCACAACTTTATAATTTGTCACCAATTGGGTTGTACAATTTTCTTGGCAGGCCAGTGCCATTGATATGTACAGTTTTGGATTGGGAGGAGATGTTAGGGCACCCACATTTTCGTTAAAAGATTTCCTACATGGTAAGTCTGATGGTGGAACAATCATGCTACATGAACATCAAAGTTGACATAAAATTCGACATAATATCATGTAACATTCTATCATTTGACAGTTGAAAATACAGTCAGCTTTTCTTTTCAATCATCTACTGACACATGCAATTATGTCAAATTTTGTCAAATCCTTCTAGTAAAGTAACTTTATCCGATGGTAGAATCAGAGGTACTACCAACACAAAGAACAAGGTCATTAGAGGAACAAATAAAACCACCATATTCCCTCAGGATGGTACCTATTTGGTTACTTGACATTGATGCTATTATTGGAGTTGGTGATGATTCGATATTTTGATTCAGTATGAAAGCCAACAATCAACCACAACTTTTCTTTGTTCGGCATAACTACAAAGAAAGAAAGAATCATTGATAATTTGGTTCCATCTCTTTGAGAGAGACCTGAATTTGAACATGGACTTTGGTGGCAATCGAAGTAAATATCTTGAAAAATACATCCTTGAGTACATCCATCTCTCTCGACCTGCAAACTATAATTGCAACAGTGTAAACATTGATTTTAAAGGATATATGTATGTATGCTGTTGTTTGTAAAATGGATTTGAATAATGACTTTAATAAATCAAACTTACCAACCTTACTAAAATTGGAAAGAATAACGGCAAGAAATTTGGGTAATAAACACCCCAAAAATGGATATTAAAATGCCAAAAATGGGACAAAGTAACATAAAAAAAAATGAATGCAAAGTCAAGGCAAGAGTTGAACTCTGTCCTTAAGTCGATATTTCCCCTTAACGGTGCCTACGGATAATGACAATCAACTCCGAAGATACAACAACTACCTTCTTACAAACACAAGAACAACGAACTAAAAATATGGCTTTTGTACTCCTTTCAAATGAAATGAGAATAGATTTTTATGCAAAATTTTGGCTAAACAAATATGAATTTTTATGTTATGCTATGATTGCATATCATAGGGATGAAGTAAAGGATATCCCAAGGGTCTTATTTATAGAATAGAAGAGGGTGGGAGTGAAGAGATACGTTCCAAAACTCATCGGCCTTCATGAAGGGACGCAGCCCATTTTGTCGCTAGCCTACCGTAGCGCGTTGCTCGAGCACCAGCGATGTTATTTTATGTAGAGACCTGTCACTTGCCTGCCGCTCGAGCGCTAGGCGAGCAATGGAATTAGGCAATTTTTTATCAGTTTTTCCTACTTTTCTTTTCAATTTTGGACTGCAATTTTTCATTCATCCGGAATTGATTTTAAAATTTCAAATGTACTACGATGATCTACTTGATAAGTAGAACAAGTTAATTTTCATAATTTAACTATCAGATCAAGTCCAAATATTTGGTCGAAATTGACACGACAGTCATTTTACTAATTTTATACAAATTCCAACAATCCCCCGTATCAATGGAAATTCCACAATATGTAAATGATGTGCAGACTCTAACAAAAAGGAGTACATACGATAAGTTATAACATTGAAATAGGTGGCTTGTGGCGCTGAACCTTTCTTAGCCCCAGTTTGGTTCGGATTAAAATCTGATTTTAATACAAGTCAAAGTCAAACAATCAATATTAACCATATCTTTTATGGGTTCTACAACTTTTCAACCATACATTTCAAAAACTTCTATCACAATCTACTAAAAATCTAATTTTAATCCTCATCAAACACCCTCTTAGTCTAATATAATCGAATTTACTAGACTAATTGGTGAACGCGATGTCTTGAACCATTCATCCGTTCGTATAATCAAAACAATTGTATCAACACCATAACTCATCTAACCAGATTGGATCTCATGGTTGTATTCATCTTGGCCATGAGCAACTCTTGTTTCATAAGTGCTTTAAGAGAATTTAAGGCTCAAACTCTCGTAGAAGCGATCCCACTTTACACTTAAAAGGTAATTTCCTATAGTATTGTATCATACATCTTTTGGTTACTTTCAAGATATATGAATCATTAAAAGTGTACACTTATCCTTATACATTTTTTATTCTAGCATTTTATGTTTGTAGGAATGGGAATAAAATGCTTTACCCCGAATCTTTCATAACTTAGTTGTCTCATTGAACCAAGATCATGGGATTTCCAATTTACAAGGTTGGGTTTTCACTATGTGATTTATTCGATAGGCTTTAGGCCAATTTCCCTCGAAAGATGGTATATTTGATCTCTTATTAGTCTTTTTGTCAAAGGATCCACTATATTTTCCTTCGATTTAACATAGTTAANATCAACAGTTTAATGGTATCATGTCTCCGACGAATATATCGAGATTTACCATTATACATACTATTTTGTGCTCTTACAGTTGTCGGTTTATTATCACAATGTATATTAGTCGCAGGTACCGTTTTTTCTCAACATAGAATGTTCTCGAGAAAATTAAGAAGCCAATCCGCTTTTTCTCCAATTTTATCTATGGTAATAAACTCATATTTTATCGTGGATCGAGCTATACAAGTTTGCTTAGATGATTTCCAAGACGCAGCTCCGCCTCCAATGATAAACACATAACCACTTGTAGATTTTAAATCTTTTGTGTTAGATATCCAATTCGCATTGATATATCCTTCTAACACTGCATGATATCCTGAGTAGTATAATCCATAACCAACCATGTGTCTTAAGTGTTTAAGAACTCGAGTTAATGCCTTCCAATGGTCATTACTTGGATTACTTGTAAATCTACTCAACTTACTGACTACATATGCTATATTCGAACGTGTGCAGTAGGTAATGTATATCAAGCTGCCTATAATGCGTGAATATTCTAATTGAGATACGGGATCACCAATATTTTTGTCTAAGTCTGAACTTAAATCTACTGATGTCTTAATCGATTTATCGTCATACGCTTTAAACTTCTTAAGTATAGCATCAATATAATGTGATTAAGATAATGACAAACCGTCAAGTGTCTTATAGATTTTAATCTCCAATACGATGTCGCAACTCCTATATATTTCATGTCAAAATGCTTTATCAACATTTTCTTAGTTGAGGTAATAATGTCCGAGTTATTTCCAAAGATTAGCATATCATCAACATATAGACATACAAACACATATTCGTTAGGTGTGTTTTTTATGTTGACACATTTGTCACATTCATTAATTTTGAAGTCATTTGACAACATAATTTTGTCAAATTTTTCATGCCAATACTTCTGTGCTTATTTTTATCCATATAACGATTTTACAAGTTTACACTCATTCTTCTCATTTTCTGGAGCATCAAAACTTTCAGGTTGTTCCATATATATTTCTTCTTCTAATTCACCATTTAGAAATGCAGTCTTAATATCCATTTGATGTATTTTAAGATTATGCAATGCCGCAATTGCAATCAATACACATATAGACGTGATCCTTGTAATAGGTGAGTATGTATGAAGAAATCTAGTATTTTTTTTGTTTATACCCATTGACTACTAATCTAGTCGTATACTCGTCTATTGATCCATCCGACTTTGATTTCTTTTTGAAAATTCACTTGCAACTTAAAACTTTGTTTTCCGTAGGAAGTTCAACCAATTCCCAAGTATTATTATGCATAATGAATTCAATTTCATTATTAACCGTTTCTTTTCAAAAAGGAGTTTGAGGAGTGGACAATGCTTCGTTATATGTCCTTGGATCATTTTCTAGTAAATACGTTAGAAAATCTGGACCAAATTATGAATCATTTATCTTTTACTGTGCCTTAATTCTTCATCTACTTGATGATTACCATCTTCTTGATGGTTTCCATTTGCAGTATTGTGAGCTCGTTTATGTGAGCTTACTTCTTTCTCTTTACAAGGAAAGATATCTTCAAAGAAAGCATCATTTTTTGATTCAATGATAATACCTACATGTACATTGAGTATTTCTGATTTATGAACCAAAAATCGATATGCACTACCATTGTTTGCATATCCGATAAAGACACAATCTATTGTCTTAGGTCCAATCTTTACTTGTTTAGGTTTAAGTATTTGTACATTTGCTAAACACCCACACACTTTAAAATATTTGTATGAAGGTTTTCGACATTTTTATAACTCATAAGGTGATTCAACCTTACCCTTGTGTGGTATTTTATTCAGGATATGATTTGCAGAAAGTATAACTCCCCCCCACAAGTATTGAGGTAAGCCTGAATTACTCAACATTGCATTCATCATTTCCTTAAATGTTCAGTTTTACGTTCAACAACACTGTTAGATTGAGGAGAGTACGGTGCTGTTGTTTGATGAATAATTCCAGATTCTGAATAAAAATTTTCAAACGGTGCGACATACTCTCCATCTCGATCATTATGAATCATCTTTATTCGTTTTTCAAGTTGATTTTCAACTTCAGTTTTATAGTATTTAAACACTTCAAAAACTTCATCTTTGCTTTTCAACAAGTATACACAACAGTATCTTATACAATCATCTATGAACGTAATGAAATACTTTTTACCACCTTTTATTTGGATAAACTTTATATCACATATATCGATGTGAATAAGTTCCAAATGTGTTGTGCTTCGTTCAATTGAATGAAACGGCGTTTTGGCTAACTTAGCCTCAACACAAATCTCGCGTTTTCCATTTGTATTAAAATGCATACTTGATAGTAAACTTAAATTCATTAACTTGCGTATAGAAATAAAGTTTACATGTCCTAATTTATGATACCATAAACTAGATGATTCAAGAATATAAGTAGAAGATGATATTTTATTCCTTGAGTTATTCAATACAATGGTCCATCTTTTATATAGTCTTTGTCTACATACATATTGTTCTTGGTAAGTATAAACTCGTCAGATACAAAGACTAATTTAAAGTCATTCTTGCTTAACAAAGAACCCGGGACTAAGGTCTTGCAAATAACTGACACGTGAAGAACGTTGTTAAGGCTAAGTTTTTTGCCCGATGTCATCTTCAAAATTACATTGCCTTATCTTTCAACCTTTGAATTTGAAGAGTTTTTCATGAACAATTTCTCACCATCAATTGGAGCGTAGGATGAGAACATTCCACTTGATTGTATAGTAAATCAAATTCTTTAAAAAAAATTTGGAACAAAAGATGAATTTTTTTAGAGTTTTCTTCCAATTGATTTATTCAATGTATATTAAGATATAGAAAAGGTAAATGAGGAACATAATGTTTATCTATAATAAATAATTTCAATTGATATATTCACTTCATAGTAAATGAATATGAAAAAAGGATAGTATTCATGAAAGCCTATGAATAACTAACCAAGAATGTGGTGAATTGGTTTTCCAAAACTTTTTCGAAAGAAATTACTTCAAAATATGAACAAGTTTGGAATAAATATATTAATCAAACAAAATGCGCAAATATGAAAATGATAAATAAAAGGGAAGAGAGTAAGCAAATGATGTAATTGTGGGGGTTCGATCTAAATCGATGATCTACGTCCTCTATTATCGAGCTCTCCGTCACAAGTAAGGTATTTTCATTAAATTTAATTGACTTATGGTGCAATTTCAATCCTTACAACGCTTCCGTTGACTTACAAATAAGAATAATCAATCATCATACAATATTGAGTTTTTCGAGACCTCAATATAACATACACATTTAAAAATGAATGATTTTACAATTTGAAACTTCTCTCTTAATAAATGATATAAACAAAGTAAGTATTAAGAGAGAAATATGCTAATACTTTAATGAATAGCAATGAATGAAACTCAAGTATTAGGTGAGAAAAATTCCGATGAGAAAAATATTTTTGAGAAGTTGATTCAACGAAAAAAAATTCAAAGTAAATGATTTTATAAAGATAAATAAGATATAAGATCAATATAATTTTGCTCAAGAACATCCCACTTAAATACTCTTAAAAGTGTTGTGCAAAGTGAAATGGTATTTTTTTATATAGTTCAAAACGTCAAAAGTTCTAAGTAACCGGACAAGCAACTGGACATCTGCATTCGAAACCAGTTAACCAAGGTAGCCGTTGCGTGTTAGAATTCAAAACAGTTAAAAAAGTAATTGTTGGACGAACCGAACGTCCGCATCAATAGTTTTTCCTCCGATTTTTCCTTCTTGAATTTTTGAAAAATGTAGGCTTTTCGAGGGTGTTTTTCACTATATTTTTCAAGTTAAGTGATGTTGTAATAAATTTTAATAACAAGTTGAAATACTACATTTTTTAAAAATATTTTTTTATACAAGTGTTTTTATGAAATAATCTTTCATGCATAAAAATTTATTCGTTGAACTTTTAATGATTCATTGTTTAAGATTGAAGCGTTGTACCTTCATACATGAATACAAATATCTAATCACAAAAGTACTATTGAAGTTCTTTGCCTCAAATGATTTATCTTGAATGTTTGATTTCCATCTCGATTTTTATCGAACGTTCGAGTCTTTTGATAGTGATTTTTTTGCCCTCAATCGATCAACTTTGCAACAATAGCTTTGAATACTTAAATTCAATTTTTAGAAATAAAATTAACTTGTTTGTTAGGATCAAAATATTAAGGATGAAGTCAACCACAGGTCAACAATTTATTGGATGTTCAGTTCAGTTCAAAAAGGTAAATAGAGTGACTATTCTAATTGATTTCCTTAACTATTTAAATTATTTTCACAAACTGATTTTTATTTCATTTGAATCAAAAGTTCATTTCACATAAACAATATGTATTAATTATTTTTTATATTCTCACATCTTCAAATGTAATTTTTATAAGAATAATGTGTAATGCACATTCAATTACGATTAGTCGTAATAAATACGGTGGAAATAGAATGAAAAAGAGGCTAAACCCTAAATCTTGCATGCTTCAAAATCAAGCAAATCGAAATCATAAGAAAAAATCTTACACAAATCAAGTCCTGACAAAGTTGAGGCTATTTCAATTATCTTTTATTCAAAGTTTTCTTCCCCATATCTATCAATAATCAACCCAAACATGCTGCAATCGTTCTCTTTATATAGCAATCGTTTTTTTTTATACAAAGAATTTTCTAATGCACAACAATTTTATTTTATTAGGTCAAGCCGTTTATTGACATTAAATAAAATCATTTTTGCGATATAGAAAAGTAAGAGTAAATATGCATATTTTAAACTAAAGCCTCCCAATTAATTACATTAAAAATTCTTTTTGTATAGTGGTTAATTGAAATAATTATTATGTCTTTTTCTATTTATCTCACGTATTCCTCGCTTTATGTGTGCTAAATAAGAAGGATAATTCTGCACATATTAACATTCTATGAAAAAACATGGTCATGAAGAGTTAATATTTTTAAATAATAATTTATTGTTGTTTCTGAAGTTACACAATATTATTAATATTCCAAAAGAATGTTACTTGTTTCCGAAGAGCACGATTTACAATTTCAATATTGGAGAAGAATATTAACCTATTATTCTTGAAAAAGCAATAGTAATATCATTTTTTTTTAAAAATGATAATAATTATATTTAATC
>CAIGRT010022578.1:0-10724 GCA_903798405.1 Fraxinus platypoda | reverse complement strand
ATCAAACACCCTTAATTGGCTAAAGTTGGAAAACATTTTCTTTTTCCACCCATTTTCTAGGCTATCAAACAGGGCCTTAGTACATTTTACCTCTAATTATATTTTCTGTCCAAATATTTAAAATAATTAAGCTAGATCCAAATATTTGCACAGTTTCCAATCCTAACGGAGGATGATTCATGTACTGACTCCACACAATGACAATACTAAAGCTTGTTTGGGAGGAATTAAAATTGAAAATATAGCCGTTATTGGGTCTCACTCGTCTAATAAAAGTCAACAATAACAATTAGTTTTTCAATTTTAATTCGATTTTAATCTCTATCAAACAAGCTCTCAAGCTTCACATCTTACAAATAATTAGCCTTTATTAGAATAATAAAAAGATAAATGTAGGGTTATGCTCCAATAGTAGTTTCTTCTTTATTTAAAATAAAAGGACTCAAAGCCTAATACTTTTATCACTTTTTTCAATGGCTGCAACATTTAGTTTATATATCTTGATATGATATAATTGTTAAAAGTCACGACCCTGGGATCAATGACTCACATAAGCTAATAGAATGCATTTTTACACAATCAAAAACTCATTTTACTCTCTCTATTTCCATACAAACAAATCCCTTTTGTATAAAAAATTCAATTGTAGCGCGTGTGTCTATGTTTAACAGAATCATCTTGATACTAAACTAGATCAAGTCGAGAATCTTCTTGGATATGGAAAGATCTAGGATATGTAGGCAGTCTCTAGGAGAGAGCGATGTGCATAGACCAGGTGAGTAGGGATGCAGCTATGTGGTTCGTGAACTTCTTGTCGGGCTTGACAGGTGGAGGTATCATACCCTTTCTCAAAGGAACCAAATGATGAAGATAGATGCTATGTTCGTTAATTAGGTTATGTACGATTGAGGTGTACTGTTACCTTGTTGGAACAAAATCTGATTTACCTTGGGAGATAATTACTTGTAACTTTGAGCTATATGAGAGCAAATTTGTCATAAAGACTTAACAATTTGTTTCGCTTTATTAATTATAGGTTACTTTTGTTTGTTAAATCAAATTGTTGTGCATGATTATTTATTTCAGACTACATTTTTTGTATCATAGAAATAAGAGGCATGAGAGTGGCAACTTAAGCTATGTCACGCATTAAGCTATAGTGTTGAGCTAATGCTCTCTTCCTCGACTTAAATGAGGCTAATTATCATGATACGTCAATATGCATATAAGTTATAATACTACGTAAATATGCACTTCTAAATTATGCTTCGTGGCATTAGGTCTAGCAGAAACACATATATGTGTGCACACGCGCGTGTGATATATGAGTTTTTGCCTTCAGCATAAAGTTTAAGGAAAGGAAGAGTTACTAAACATTTTAATTGAAAAGCTAAATACGAGATTTAAAACATGTATGTGACCTATCTTTAAGGGTTTAAAGTTTTAGATGGAACAATTAACAATTTTAATCGAGAGTGCAAAGCCTAAGTAGTCACCACATAGATTTCCAACTCGACTCACAATAGTTTGAGGAGAGAAAAAAAAAAAAAACATCTGCAGATATTTTGTATAAAGGTTGAAATAATGTATATGCTCATGTTTAACCTTCAAAAGTAGACAAGACAGATTGCTCAGTTTGGCCAGGCTTCTATGTGACTTTCGAGCATTAACCAGCTGTTACCTTTATAGTTTCAGGCCTTTTCCTGCACATGATCGGTTTCTCGTCCATTCGAAGGCATTGCACTAACATACACTTTGTTAGTGTACAAGAAGATCGCTCTATTGAAACTCGATTCTAACCCACTCTATAGTTAACCCCAAGTAGTTTACTTCTCTTTTGCATAAATTATTTCGATTTACCATTTTTTTTTTAGTGTATTAGATTGAATAAGATAACAAACAAATATTTTAATTTATCCCTCCTTCTGTCGAGAAGAAGAGGCTCTAGATAAAACATATCACAACTACATAGTCGTCATTCTCTTCACTTAATTAAGCCGAGTGAAAGGAAAAACCAGAGTGATAGTAGCATTTGTCGACAAACAACTAAACTAATCAAATACGTAATGCAGATCGACTGCACTACTTTTTTGTAATCAACTTCAGTTAATTGACAAGTGACCACACTTTTATCTTAACATACACAGCTTTTCTCAATTATATTAATCTTGAGATGAGTTCCATTGTTTTACGACTTTTTTTAATTAGGATGGCCTACATGCCTTTATGCATTGAACTAAAAGGAAAGTCCCAAATGGGAGGCCAATCTATCTATTCAAAAATAAAGTCAGGTCCCATATGATTGTTTGCCTGTCTCAAACTTAGGAGAAGTATATCCTCCCTGCCTCTATTGGGGCAGTGGATAGCAGAAAGCTAACTTATTATACGTGTCTAATTCACGCGCTTCAAATACAATTTAAATACATTCATTGAGAAGTTTTCGTGCAACTTAGCCTCCGTTTGTATACAAATTTATTAGTACTTTATACATTCAGTTAACTATACTTTTCTAACTAATATCCAGTATTATTCATATATTTCGTGAAACTCACTATATTTAAAGTTTTAGTATGTAATAGAACCATTTAAATATTAAAATTATCTTCTGCGTGTCTTCAATTGAATGATTCTTATTCTTAAAATGTTAAAATCTATAGATAGGACCACGAGAATTACTTTTTAAGTACTTTTACTTTCGGTAGATCGATTTGTTGAATCTAGGAAAACATGAGAGAAGATCAAAATTTCTAATAGAAGTACTATACATGACTAAATCTAAATAAATAACATGTTCCATACATAGCTGTTTAAAATACTAGATGATTTGGCTCCATTTGTGTTCGTGTCTTTTATTCTCTGGTTGGTACAGTTAAAAAATTTGATTAAAGTTTAAGTCAAAGTCAACAATTAATTTTAACTATACATTTCATATAATTCACAATTTTTCATCCACACATTTTATCAACTTTTATTAAAATTTATTAAAAAGCTGATTTTAATCTCTGCCAAACAAGGGCTTAATAAAGAAATGAATGGACTCGCACTTGGAAGGGACACATTGAAATTCATATTTAAATAAATAATATGCATCATCTTAAATTGTTTAAACTTCTAGATAAAAATATCTTTAAAATCTCTGCAGCATTCTCGACAAAGTGCACAGCACAATAAACTCAAAGTGCTACACTGAAAAGTAGGATTAGGTGCCGACGACCATCTTAAAGTATAAGATTGTCCAGTACTAAATGTGATTACATTGTACTAATAATCCTAGGAAACTGAACGGGCATTTGCTCCTTGGATTACAAAATCTAAAGGGACCACAATCGGGCTATATGATCATGAGTCAGTTGGATTAACAGGTATGAATATTATCAAAAACAGAATGCTAGTTGAAAATTGGGGATGAAATGGTGCATGCTGTTGAGGAATAAAATTTCATATCGAATAAAGATGAAAATGTAGATCAACTTATAAATGATCGGTTTACTCTTCTTAATGATGTTGACCTTTTAAGATGAAACTAAAGTCTTAATATGGTATCAGAGCCCATTAAGTTCCAACGAGCGATTTGATCCGATTACGACTCGAAAATCCCACATTCAATAAAGATACATACTTTCATTATTTACTAGTGATTTCTGTCACCTTTGTATAGATATTCAATTTATCGACTTGATTTTAGAATTTTAGAGCGGTTGGGCGGTCGATTTCTTAAATAAGCTGTGAGAACAAGACATGTCCGCTCGCATCATCTTTGTTTACAACAGCTGTCCAAAGTGAAGCCAATGAGTTGAGCTTATGTTAGGGTTATAACTTGATGTGTGCGAATTAGATTTTAGATTAGCCAATAATTGATTATAGCTTCAACTCGAATCTACTAAATATTGGAATTAATATTGGTTGATCAAGATTTACTTGTCATAATCTAATGTGGGTGATACAATGTGTACGCTCAACTTTACATGGCTCAAAGAAATTATACAATCAGCTAAGACTGATAAAGTTTTTTGTAGATTATTAGCTGTGAGTTTTAAAGAATGTGTTCATAATAAGTGAATAAAAACCGTGGATCTTACAGAATGTTTGGATAAAAATTATGTTCAACCAATTTATAAATTTTAAAAGGGTTACTAAACATACTCTAAATGGCAACTTAAAAGGCCAAATTAATTGAAGACCAAAACTAATTTCGAAAGACTTTTATCACTTCTCAATCTGGGGCAATGCTAACAACATTAGAATTTACATTCTTCACAATTTTTATTATGAACTAGATAAAGAGCTTTTTAATTTAGGAAAATGCTAAGTGTACATCACCTCCTACATAAGGGTGTACATAATGGACACCGGGCGCCTCCCCATTAGAGGAAGTGCTGACCCCACCGGCAANTTCTCAATCTGGGGCAATGCTAACAACATTAGAATTTACATTCTTCACAATTTTTATTATGAACTAGATAAAGAGCTTTTCAATTTAGGAAAATGCTAAGTGTACATCACCTCCTACATAAGGGTGTACCTAATGGACACCGGGCGCCTCCCCATTGGAGGAAGTGCTGACCCCACCGGCAATTCCTCCAATGGGGAGGCGCCGGGTGTCCATTATGGACACCCTTATGTAAGGGTTGATGTACTTGTAGCACAACCCTTCAATTTATTACTTATCAATATGCATTTTCTATTCTATCCCACGAAATCCTAGATGCGGTCTTTTCCTGGTTTGAAAAATCAAGTGCGCACACACTTTCACAGTACTACTTGAGGAGTTTTCAAGAAGATTCATTAGTTTGAAGCGGTGAATTGATACACGAAGTTCATCCTTTTCAGGAATCAGCATGAAAGTATTTTATTTGTGCATCTAATTAGATTGAGCAAACCATTTGAGAAGTATCGATATGTTCGCTTTTTATTTAACTAATATTTGAATCCTTAATTCCACTATGTACTTTTAGGTATTTCACTCAATATTGATTTTAATAAATCGATTTGATATCATAAATTTCCCAACATTTTGCCTATATTGTCCAAAGGACTACATGTCCTATCATATTAGTCACATAATTTGAAGTGCTAATATTTCGAAGTTGTTGTCCTAATATCTTGGTAGACGAGTATCTCAATATCGTAATCATTCAAAAAGAAAGAGACTAATTCTTACTTTGATCATTTTTTGCTGTATATAAGCTCATGTTTGGTTTAGTTAAAAATTAGTTTTTTTAGTAAATTTTGATAAAAGTAACGAAATGTGGTTGATAAAAATTACGGATTTCATGAAATGAAATGTGTAATTGAAAATGAATTTTAAAAAATGAAGGCCATACATAGGCTTAAAAATGACAACATGACTTGATTTAACTGTTTTCATTTTTACCTACTATTTAAATTTGAAAGTACAAAAACAAAATTCGAGGAGAAAACCATATTCCTTGTCTCCAACCCCGAACAAGGGTCACCCCATTTTCGACTAAGGCAGGATAATGCGGGACGGAGCAGGTCAGATTGGAGCATGTATTACAAGTAGCGTTATTCTATTTTTTAGCCTCCAAGAAGAAAAATTTATTCCAGTGAATTTGGGTGGGTCCCCAATTATCCCATGATCAAACCACAAAAGGGTCGCGCGTGGGCAATTCAATTCCCCTTAACTCCTCAAAAAGCTATAGAGAGAGGAGGCCCCAACTCTCCACACATGCACTGTTACGTCTCTATATCGAACACTCTTCCTTCTCCCCTGTAGCCCCACACTGCCACGTCATCTACTGTTCATTCACATCCACCGCACTTTCTTTCCATTAGTAAGTTTTCAAGTTCACTCATTTAGTCACTTATTATCTCTATTCCCGTTCTTGCTACATGTTTATAGTTATATATGTAACTACTCTGTTTCTGTATCTAACTGTTTATATAAATTCTTGATGAAGGAGTATACTGTGAATTTCTTCGATCTGAATTGTGGGTTTTTTCGTTAGAAATGGGAAATTTTTTGGTGCTTTGAATAGATAAGAATTGAGTGGACCTGATTAGTTCTCTTGCACTGTCATAGATTTGACTTCATTACCTTCAGTTTTCAAATAAGTGAACTCCAGAGAACCAGTTGGTGGATAAATTTTGTTCCAGCTATTGTTTAAGGTGGATGTTGTTTTATGTTTATGTGGGCTATTACAGAAAATAGAATTGTGTGATTATTTCTTTTGAATTTGAAACCTGATGGATCATTTGGGAATTGTGACTGGATTGGATTTTGTCAAAAGCTGTTGTTTTGAATAATGGGTTGTGTTTATTCAAGGTCTTGTATTGGTGAAATATGTGCACCTAGAGATATCTATGTTAAAGAAACTGAAAATGTGAAAGCAGCAGCTGAGATTGCAGTGTTCTCACCTGCTCATTCTGACAGTGAAGAAGGGGAAATCGTAGATGAATTGAATCAGTTAGCAAGGGATAATGAAGTTGGTATTACTAGACTGTCCAGGGTGTCAGTGCAATTTTTACCCCCTGATGGCTCGAGAAGTGTGAAGGTTCCAGCTGGGAATTATGAATTGCGCTACTCGTTTTTGTCTCAGAGAGGATATTACCCCGATGCTCTTGATAAGGCTAACCAAGATAGTTTTTGCATTCACACTCCGTTTGGTACAAGCCTGGATTTTCATTTCTTTGGTGTATTTGATGGACACGGGGAGTTTGGAGCTCAATGCTCAAATTTTGTGAAGCAGAAATTATGCGAAAATTTGCTTAGGAATAGTCAATTTCACGTGGATGCAGTTGAAGCATGTCATGCTGCTTTCTTGGCTACAAATTCTCAGTTGCATGGTGATGTCTTAGATGATAGCATGAGTGGAACAACTGCGATCACAGTTCTAGTTCGTGGTAAGACGCTTTATGTTGCCAATGCAGGTGATTCGAGAGCTCTTATAGCTGAGAGAAGAGGGAACAATATTGTCTCTGTGGACCTATCAATTGATCAAACTCCTTTCCGGCCTGATGAACTTGAACGTGTGAAGCTTTGTGGAGCAAGAGTTCTCACTTTGGATCAGATTGAAGGACTCAAGAACCCAGATGTGCAGTGCTGGGGCACTGAAGAAGACGATGATGGTGATCCTCCTAGAATATGGGTGCAAAATGGGATGTATCCTGGTACAGCATTTACAAGAGGTATAGGTGATTCCATTGCCGAGACAGTAGGTGTTGTAGCAAACCCAGAAATTGTTGTTTTGGAGCTCACTTCAAATAATCCGTTCTTTGTGATTGCCAGTGATGGGGTATTTGAGTTTCTTTCCAGCCAAACTGTGGTGGAGATGGTACGATATTTCTTCTTTTGTTTAAGTTTGATGTACTTGGAGTGCTAAATGATTCATATTATTTGATATCCATAGATGAAACTAGTGCTAGTAATTTACTGCCACTGCCTTTGTCTATGCTTGTTTGAAAACAGTTATTTCCAAATCAAAATATCTCAAGTCAAAGAATTTGACTTTGGTGATGTGCCACAACACTCCAAGGCTAGAGCATATGCCTAAATATTTATTTTCTAATGTTGAATTTAAAAGAATGTCGGCAGAGAAACAAAAATAGGTAAAGAAAAAGGAAAAATTGGAAAACTAATAATCATGTTATCTTTATAACTTAAAAAGGATGAGTAAAGAATTATGCTGCAGTATTGAAGTTAAATGAGACATATACAATATTCTCTCCTGTTCACTTTTTGTGTTTATTCTCTTAATAATTCTTATTTTCATTATTGAAGCATACCAAACACAATGAACCACCAACTTGGAGAAAAAGAAAAAGAAGAATGTTTGAGGGATAGGCAGAACCGAAGCTATCGAATATTTCCCATTTAATTGACGCCTTCAAATTTAAATTAAATTTTGTTTGGATGAAGAGACCGGATCTTCTGTTTCATAATGGCATTAATTGAGATATGGTGCAGGTAACTTATCTCATGCCACAGGATTTTTATGGTCATTTCGCCAAACGGGGAGCGAGATCATAGGTTTGCTCTAAAAGTTGCTATTAGTTTCATCCAGTTTCCTGTTGATGGCCATGTATAGTCTGAACAGATGTTTTATAGCATATGGTAATCGTCTTTGTCATTAATAAGAGATACTGCCGAAACTTATAATTACAGTAGTAGATTTAGACAAAAATTGAAGCAGATGTACCTACACGAACTCAGACATAGTATGGTATAACTAACATTAGATGTGTTAAAATGGTTGTGAATATAGAGGTGACTTGTTATTGACATCTATCATACCAACTACAACCTCTATAATTCAATATTTACCGAGGAAAGAGATTCATACTCCTGGATGGCCTGATTACTGCAAGAGAACAAAGTGGTTTGTTAAATGGACATACTTTGGTACTTCCTTTGATTTGTTCGGTTGTTGTTTTAGCACATTGCAGTACTGTGATTTGTGCTGCTAATTATTGCACAATAATCGTTAGAGGTTTTCTTTGGACCATTACACTCCAAATAATTTGCTATAAATGCCTCTCTCTCTGGAGAAATACAGGAGATAATTACATTGGAAAAACTATTTATCAAGAAACAAGCAATATGGGTGGCAAACATACACAGGATGGAGTTAGTTGGACTCCGTTGCATATATGTTGCCAGAAAGTTGTTTTCTGGAGAAAAGCATTTTTGCTTGACGTGGGCCTTGGTGACATTGGTCCCTATCAGGTATTTGAGAAGCAGAGAGAGAGAGAGAGAGAAAGAAACAGCTGTAAAAGGATCTATAGGTACTTGATTGATTTAGGATAAGTCATGAAATCACAAGAAATATATAGACCAATAAAATTTCTGATTGAAGTGTCAAAAAGAGGGGGAGAGAGTATCGACTTCTTAATCAGTTAGTTTTTATTTTTGATAATTTGTTGTGAAAACAGAATCCTTTTTTCAATGATTATTCATGTTTGTGTGTGTGTGTGTGAAAGCGGGAGTGTGTGAAATTGAGATATGAGTTTTTTAACACCCCTGTGGGTAATGTTACTTTAGAGAGAATGCCAGGAATAAAGGATGCCTTCTCTTAAGTTACATGTTACCTATATAGAGGATGTTATACTAGAATTGTGTTAGCCACGTTGGTACTATTTTCTCTTCTCCCAGTATTGTAGCTATTCTTTCTTCTTTATTATGACCATTCCAGCTTCTTCCACTACTGAGTTTTCAGGTTGCAAAATACAAGGACCCCCGAGATGCTTGTGCTGCAATAGTTGCTGAATCCTATCGCCTTTGGCTACAATATGAAACTCGTACAGATGACATTACTGTGATAGTTGTGCATATAAATGGATTAAATGATGTGAGAACACTTTCTATTTAGTGATTCTATCTTTTTTTACCAGGCTGCTTTTTGTCAATCAATGAGTTCTGATACAGTTTTAAGACCCCCTGTGCCTCAAGTTGTAGATGTATCAGGATCAGAGTCTCCCTCACTTATGAACTGGAACACTAGAAACCACCATGCAAGGCATGATATATCACGGGCACGACTCCGTGCTATTGAAAGTTCTCTAGAGAAAGGGCAAGTTTGGGTTCCTCCTTCTCCAGCCCACAGAAAGACTTGGGAAGAAGAAGTAAACCCATCTCTTAATTTATGGCTTTTGAACAACACCCCATTTTTGCTTTATTTTATATGGAAATAGATTAATAGCTCCTATATGGCAGGCTCAGATTGAACAGGCACTGCAGCATCATTTTCTTTTCAGAAAACTTACGGACTCTCAGTGTCACGTTTTGTTGGATTGCATGCAAAGAGTAGAGGTTCAAGCAGGAGACATTGTTGTGAAACAGGTAATTTTGTTGTTTTTTAAGAATCCATAATCCTTTCCTAGAGCAATGGAAACTTCTGAATTTGTCTTCCAGATGCATTTTGATATAATTAAATAGCTGTTGAAAGTTGCTTAAATGAAAGTAAAATAATCCTTTTTATTGGATTTGCATATTGTTTTGGTCTTTGAAAGACTCCGATGTGAGTTTTTGGTTACAAAGTAACTCTTATCAAGATGGTCATGTAAATTGTGTTTCTTCATTTCTTGTCTATTTTGTTCGTAGGGAATTTCTTTATCTAGACAAATATATAAGAACTTGTTACAAGTCCATAATGTAGTAAATGATGAACCAAAGTGAATTATGTATAAGCTGAATAACTGGTAACTGAGGCTAATTTTTAAGCTGAAGATCTGATCCATAAAATAACTAGCAAGTCTTTAATTTATTTGACTTAAAGACAATCACCTGATGTCGCTTCGCTGATAATTTAAAAAGGAATACCTTTAATTCCATATGGTAAAACATAAAGCAATAAGTCCTCGCAGACCATGCTTGCTTTATCAGATTCCATTATTGACTTCTATCTTAAATGTGATGGACTGAAGAGCATCCCTATTCATGATCGGCGACTCTTTGTTCGCCTCTTATTAATAAGTGGGGTGAGTTTTTGGCTGGTATCTTTTAAGTCTTATTCTCCAGCACAGTGTGTGTTGAATGTCTTAAGGTTGCAACTTTCTCCTTTCCCATAATATTTGCAAGTCTATGGCTGCATCTTTAATTATTATCATATTTTGTAGGGTGGAGAAGGTGACTGTTTCTATGTTGTTGGCTGTGGAGAATTTGAGGTCTTGGCAACTGAGGTGATGATATTGTATTTCTTTTATTTTCAATATCAGGAATCTCGTAACTTATGGAAGAAAGTAGTTAAACTTGGAAGTGTTTCAGT
>CAIGRT010022573.1:0-28289 GCA_903798405.1 Fraxinus platypoda | reverse complement strand
AGGGCTATCAAACAGGCCATTAATGCTAAACTTGCCATTGTTATTGTGCATTGATTATTGTGTTTACATTTCTATCATTTATGTGGCCAATAGATGATTGTTAGGTGGATTGTACAATTATTGAGATATTGTTGTGCTTTTTAGACTAAAAAAATTAATGCCCCAGGTTGTTTTAGGAAATAGAGATATATCATAGGTTATCCATTAAGTTATTTTCACTAAAATTTAATAAAGTTTGTTGTGTTTTTATCAACATAGAGATATAGTGGGTAAAACCAATCAACTAATGTTATTTTCGCTCAAGAGAAATAACTAACTAAAATTTAAAAAATTAGGTCTAACATTGTAACGGGATGATTTACATTTTCGGTTTATTGAGATATTAATGAAACGATAATTAAGTGATATCGTAAATCCCAACTAATTTAAATTCAAAAATCTTATCACTTTCACCATTATTAATGTAATCAAACTTATGAAATTATTTTATTTCATTACTAATTTCAAAAATTTAAGTGTGTGTATTTTTATTGTTAACTTGAATCAATTATCGTGAATTGGAAGAAACACTCTTCGAGGGATCGAATCAGACTCAACATCCATTTTATTACTTAAATGCAGCAGTGCATTTGCGGATTGTACTTTTAGCAAACATATATCTTTAGTCCCTTACAGACCCAATTAAAATCTCACCGATCCATCCAGAATTTTTTAAACCAATTAAACTTCTCCCAATTCTCCATTACACATTCTGAATCAAAATTGAGTTTTCGATGCCAGTGGTTCTCCTTATACTCATCCATCTTCAATTCATCAAAGATTTTTTTTTTCACTTTTTGGCTATACAAGTGAAGTCAGCAAGTAATAATCTCCTTTCTTTTGATTGTATATAATTCTAATATTCTATAAATTTGTGTACTGCCTCTTCTCTATTTCTGATCGACTGTGTATGGTCTGTATAAATTAACTATGATTTATATATGTAATTGATTATCAATTAGTATTTGTCGTTGAGTCAAATACCATGACTCCTAAATATACACCAGAAGCTCAAAAAAAAGAAGGAACTGAGGCATTAGTTCGACACCAGGCTAGAGATATGGATAAGTTCTTTAATGGAAAGAAGCGAAAAGAGAAGGAAGGAAGGAACACCGAAAATTTTCAGATTCAAAATGACAATGATAATGTGGATGAACCGAAAGAGAACGAGGATATTATTGAACCTGCCAATGTGAATGAATCAAAGAAAAATGATGAAGATAATGTTCAGCGTGTAGATTTAAATCAAGAGAATTGTTTTTCTTTGAATTTTGGTGATTCTGAAAATTAGAAAGATATTCACATTGATCAAAAGATAAGTGACCTTTTAGTGGAAATGTGTGAAAAAATAGTTAATGACATCTTGTTTCCCAAAGATAGTCAAGGTAGACATTTTGAACCATTACAATATAAGTGGCTAATGGCAAATGGGCAGACAATTGATAGAAGTGGCTAGTGTATTCAATTTTTTTTGGACAAGATCATTTATTTTTGTTGCAAGTTGTTTAAGATAGAAAAACAATGAAAAATATTGGTCAATTGGATAATGATCGATACACATATTAGCATAATGTGCATCGGTGTCTTACAAAATATAAAGTAGCTAAGGAGCATTATATGTTGCATGCTTAGTTGTATGAAATTGAAAAATATGTTTCAAACAAAACATACAATTGACGAAAGCATACAATTGACCATCGACAAAGAAAGAGAACACTAGAAACAAGCATTAACGAAGATAATTGCTATTGTGAAAAGACTCGCTAAAAATACTTTGATATTTGAAGGAAATTATGAGCAACTTTATGTTCGGAATTGATAGTCTTGAAGTGCTATTTTCTTAGAAAAACAAAAAGAGCGATTGATGTGATACATTACTTGAAGAAAATCAAAGATGATTTCCCAAAAGTTTTTATTGTTTACAAGATTTTGCTAATCATACTAGTTATAATTGTATCAGCAGAAAGAAGTTTTTCCCAAAGTTGAAATTGATCCAAACTTATATCCGATCAACTTCCCACATCAAAAATTGAATGAATTGGTCATGTTATCCATTGAAAAAGAAATAATTGAACAACTCGACTATCAAAAATTGATTGATATTTTCACCTCTAAAAACGTAAGACGAGTTGTATTTAAGTGATTGTTTAGAACATTTTCGTATTGTTTTTTGATTGTAATATAAATATTTTGAATATTTCATTTCATCTGTTGTTGTTATTGTTGTTGATTTTAAGTTAACAAATTTAGTTCCGTAAAATTCTTATAAATAAAAAAAAATGATTGTTAGCTAAGATTTAAGAGCTCGAATTCTGAAATTTGTTGTAAACCCACGAACACGAAACACGGGTGTGGCTCTCTAAACGCGTTTGAAGGCAAAGCTTTATTTTTTTCTTATAATTGGACAAACATGTTCTTATAACCAATTAAATAGTCATCGTCTTTTGTAGAAACGAGATAATAACCTCTTGATATGGGCCAATGTTAACTTGTTTCAATATGTTATATGGTGAATTTAAAAATCTATTTAAGTTTTTTTTTTTTTCAGCTTTGATTATTTGAAAATCACTTATTTTTGAAATTTATTTTCAATCGCACATTAAAAAAAAATTCATTTTTTACATTTCTTCATAGTTTTTTTTCCACTTCTTAAACACATATTCACAAAAGAAAAAACACTTTCCAAACAATCTCCTCTAAAAAAAAATTATTTAACAAGCGCTAAACTCCAAATTTGCAATACTTTTGAATCCAAAAGTATAGATTAAGATAAATGTTCCAAAATTAATAGTTAATCGTACTTACTTTGTTTGAGAACTTTATCAAAAAAGCATAATTATAACAAAAAAGTATAATAAATTAATCACTTGTCAACTAGTGACAATTTTCATGTCCATGTAGAGAGGTGGTGGGAGCAGCAGAGGATCATTCAGCAAGAATGCTTAGTCGGAATAACTTGGGTGAAATATAACATTTTCCATGAAAAATAAAGTCAATCAAACATTTTCGAAGTCTAAATTGAATCAAATTACTAACATTCATCTTTTCCTTCGTAAGATCATTGCTTTGATAGTACCACACTTAATAAAAGTTGTTCAATAATTTAAATCGAACATTTACGAAAAGAATTATATAGGTAGGAGAATAATTTTTTTTTTCTTTTTAGTTACAAACTATGTATTTTAGTATCGATATTCAATTTTGGAGAACAATTTCGATTATCCATAATTTAAAAAGTAAGTAAAATAAGATCAAAGTGGATTACCAGTATCACACCCTTTGATTACGAGTTATGGCCGGTCAAAATTTTGTCGGTGTAATTAATGTTAAACGATTTATTACCTTAATCAATTCAATAATAAATTTCTTGATGAATCAATTATGATAATCAGGATTTCACGAACATTCATGCGCCAAACAGGGCATTAATATAGGGACCCACGATAAAACTTTTTTCAGGGTTTTTATGCTTCCGTAAAAGCAAAATTCCGGCCACAGTAGAGCAGCTGTGGACTCCCCTCATCGTGATTTGCTAAACCCACATTCAGGTTTTCTCTCTATCTAACACACATACCACACGCAAAACATGCATGAACAAGATTGCTAATGCCGTAGTTCAATCTCTTGTTGATTCTTCAGTGTAGATTGTGGTTTAATGGGTTTTCTGTAAAAATCATTTCTGTGCTGGTAAAAATCTTACATCAAACGTCTCATTGTGAAATTTTAATGTTTTTCGCGTTTTTTCGAGTGGGTTTTATTTTTTTATTTTGCTGAAACTTACATTTTTGTTATCTGCTTTTAATTTTTAAAGAAAATCAAGGATTTTACTGAGAAAAGGGAGATTTACAGGGTTCTGTAGAGACGTTGAGAAGTTGCAAATTCGAGTTGTTTTTTGTTTGAGTTTCGATAATGAAGAAGAAAGTTAAGCAAAAGATCATAAACAAGGAAGAAATAGCTGAAGACTGGTGTTTCGCATGCAAAGATGGAGGAACACTCCGTGTATGCGACTACAAGTGAGTTTCTCTGCAAAGAGTTCTGGTTTTTTCCTATTTTAAGTGTTTGGACAGATTTCTCCATTTTTGAGACACTGTCTCTTTTGTTGGGTGACGATATGCTTTGGATGAAAGACATTTCTGTCTTTTTAATTCCCCATGCTTACTTTTTGGATGCATTTGACTTTCATTTTTATTCTAATTTATTAGTTAAGCAGGGTTTTTGATGATTGTGGTTTGACGAAATTGGGTTGTTTTTAGGATGTCCTAGGAAGTAGTTAACTAGTCTTTCTTGATTTTGTCTGCAAACATTGAAGGAGGGGGACAAATTGTCCGGCCCGTTGCTTGATGGGTGGATTTTTTTACATGGTCCTTTTTTCATGATCAAAATGAAAAAGAATCTGCACATGGAATTTTTAGACTGAGAAGCCTTCTTTTGCACTATTCAATATAGCCTTTTGGAAGGCCTTTACCGCACCCTGCCCTTCCCCTTATTACTCGGGACTCTGTCCCTAGTAGCTGTTTAGGACCCTTGGAGCTCTACGGAATGTTCCAAGTAAATGCAAAATGGGGAGGGGCAAGGAAGGAGAAACTTTAGCGTGTGGGGGTGGGGAGGCGGCAGCAGTGGCAGTGGGAAAATGGGCAAGGGGAGTGGCGGTAATATGAAGGCTTGGGATGGTATGGGTCTGAATGGAGAAGACGAAGAGAAGATTGATGATATTATTGGGATTTTGACGAAAAAGAGGGTCTTATTTCATGATCTGTCGCCAACTTGCTCCTTCACTGACAATAACCTCAAAAATTTCATTAAAAAAGGTTTCTTTGGAGCTAAATTCTCTAATTTACTTTTTATTGAAATGGCCCCTTCTCCACCATTTTTATCCTCTCTCTCTCTCTCCCACTTCTATTCTGCGTCCCTAGCTCCCATTCCCAACTTCCCTTAGTGTCACCTCTTGCACCCCACTGCCCTTGTGCATATTTCTCCATCCTATTCCTAATCTTTCTTAAAACCCATTTTCTTTGCAAACAATTTTTTATCAATTAAAATCAACAAGATGAGATTTCTTTGGTTTGATGGCAATTTGTTGAAGAAAAAGGTGAAGGAGATCAAACTAATTTAGATGATTTTTCCTAACTATTATTTATTGGTGTATCGGGAAGAATGCGAGACTAAAATTATCCAAATTGTCCAATAGCAGTTTCTTAGTCTCAAAAGTCACATTTTGACTTTTCAAAAACAATGCTAAACAAGGCCTAGATGTGGGAAGATGGTGGAAGTTGCAGAGGTGGTGAAATGAAGAACACGAGGAAGAAAGCAGGGGAAGGGATAGGACAGCCAATTTACATAATTTATAAATAAAGCTCCTTTTCAAATTTTTTAATTTGATCCTCCTTAAATATTTTACACAGCTTGCTTTATATGGTTAAGAGCTCTAGTAAGCTTCGACTAGAATTGTTTTCCACGATAATCTCATTAATAACTATTTGTTTATGATAACTTGTATTATTTAATTTTATTACTATTTTCTTGTGAAAAACTGAAAGTGATATAATTGTAAAGAAAAACAAATTAATAACATCGCTTGGATTGGCATGAAATCCCTATGTTAATATAGCTCCTGTTTGAAGCTCATTAAAATCACATTTTTATGAGAATCAGATTTTGGAATAGTATTTTACTATTTAAAAATTCCTAGTACAAAGGACATTTGGCAGAATGAAGAAAAGTGACAATGACCCGTTGAAATTCAATTTTCCCATTTCACCCTCACTTAATGGCATGAAATGACACTTTTACCCTCCAACTTTCTTAGTAGTTATTTGTCAAAGAATAATGGAGGGGGTAAATTTGGAATGAAAGAATGATGAATTAAAGTTCATGGTGGAAAAGTCAAATTCATTTCTTCTTTTCTGACAGATGCAAAAAATGCGGTTTCACTAAATTTGAATTGGAAATGAGTTTTTGCATTTTAATGGGTCTCAAACAACCACATAATTTAGTGAACAAATGGGCCGTTAGTTTAATTGTGCTAAGTTTGGCCTTAAAATAATTTTTATTTTGACCAATCACGACATGGCTCACATGGCAAGTCCAAAATGTTATATACACTTGAATATACCCGTGTAATGATTGGACGTGTACATGCATGTACATTCTATGCATACAAGACAATTTTAAATATTGGTTTACCACTTGATCCCCTTCCATTGTAGTAGGAAGAATTTAACAAAACTTCAACTTATTGTATTAAATGACGTATTAGATGGATGGTTGAACCCCATACTCGTTTTTTCCTAATAAAAGGAGATTTTTTTCTTTTTCTTTCTTTTTTTTGGCAACATTGCCCTTCAGATCTTTGTCCTTGAGTGCATTTACGTTTCTCTATATAGCCTCAAAATAAAGTGCCTCTCATTTATGTATGTAGCTGGATTATTTGATAATTTTATTGTTATGTGCATTTTCTTTTGTCTTGGATGGCCATGGACTCGCTCCATAATGGCTTCTTATTGTTGAGGGAGCGATCATTATTAAGATATGTGGTGGTATGGGCTCTTTTTGGGAGCTAGAACTAAATTATGACCAATTTCATGATGAAGTGTTGGTACCGGTCTTACATTTTGTCTATATGGATCGTGAAGCAAGCAACACTGACGCCATTTTTCCGTGCAACTCATATACCAGAAAGCCTGACCAAATTTAATAGCATCGGCTTTAGGAGAGGAACAAGTTTTGAAGCTATAATTTTGTAATAGTACTTTAGAATCTAAATGTCCCAATCCTGCATTTATTGGGAATTGAGTAGAACATTTATGGACTACAAGGAGTATTCTTTTCGTAACGATTGTAGGGGTTTTAAAATGAAAACCTTCTATTATCATGTAGTTCATTTTTCAAGTAGCATATTTGTTAACATGTAGCTTGTATGGAATCTCACTCGTAATTTGGATGGACGGTAATTTCAATTTGGTTTTCTTGAAGGTCTAGTAGAGTAGTAGAACATTTTAATGTGCATTTGGTGCAAGCGGAATTGAAATTTCCGAAACAAGAATAAAGTTGAAAAATTTAAAAATACATAGAGAATAATTTGATTAAAATGAATTGGATCATTGGAAAGTGTACAAACCCTTTGCTTATATAGGCAAAATAATTTCCTAATCTTATTAATATAAGGAAATTAAACTAAATCCTAAAGGGAAACAAACTAAAATCCTATTCTAAATAAGAAAGAAGAATAAAAGAAGAGAGGAATCCTATAATAAATAATAACTCTCCATCCTATTTATAGGTTTTCCTTCATCAATCGCTCCACTTGGAAAAAACTCTTCCTCAAGTTTGGTTGAAGAAGAGAAATAATTAGTTAGGAGAAAATAGTCAAGAATCTTTGGCACGTGGAATATTATATCTTGATGTACTTTGTAAACATTGTCATCCTCTGGAATTGTTTGATGTTAACTTGCTCCTTTCAACCTTTATGCCACAAGTTTAAGTGGGAGGTTATCGAAAATTTCCAAATAATCAAAGAACTTCTCTACATTGTTAATTCAATTGAGAAAGTCTTCGATATGTAAACAGCCCTTGAAGGTGGGTAAATCCATCCTCAATATAAATTTTTACCTATTTTGACTATGCCCATAAGTTTGTGGGGCAAATTGATCACGCCCATGAGTATGGGTGGGAAAATTGATCAAGTTCATATACTTAGGAGGTCAATTGTAATTATCATCACCCTCAAAAGAAAAATCAAACCCGATATCCCTTTCATGCTACTCGTATCCGATCTGTATGTGTGTTTGGTTCGATAGCTCTTTGCTGGCGTAAATTTAAGGTGATTCCTCTTGGCTGCCAGAAATTGCCCGCAACTCTTCAAAGATTTTGACGATCGCATACCTCTAGTAGAGAGGATAAGCACCTTCTGGAAACCTTGTTGTCGATGATCGTCGATCCCACATTTGTTGGGATTTCAAACTTCAGGGTTATGTGTTTGAACTTTAAGTGGTGCATCATTCGTTTATTGGTTGTCTTAATGAGGGCTTGCTTCTTCGTAGTCAGTGATAATTTGTCATTAAGCCTGGTGGGGTAGGTCAATTATGGGTTGTTGTTATGTTAATTTAGGTCGTTGACGGGTCGAACCCTAAGGTTGAGGTCTCTGTAATTTTCCTTAGGGCGTTGGCGGCAAGTTTGAAGTCAACTGTTGACCATCGCTCTTCATACAATGGTACATCATCAAATTCTAAGTCGCCATGGTCGGAATGGTAACCACAGGAGTTGGTGGCCATCCATGTTTAAATTCAATGATGAGCTTAGCTAAGCTTTGTTGAACATCTTGAGGAATTGTATCGAGCCCGATAAGTCGGTGCTCAATGTTTTCAAAACTCTATTAGTCGTCGATGGTTCTATCTCCACTAGTACCGTTCTTAGTCATCACGTCATTGAAATCCTTGTTTCGATACCAATTTTAGTTTGGAAGCAAGAATAAAGTTGAAGAACTCAAACGTATGTAGAGAATAAAATTTGATTATGATGAATTGATTTATTGAATATTATACAAAGTCTTTGTTTAGGCAAAATAATTTGATAATCTTACCAATATAAGGAACTAAAATCCTATAAGGAAAGAAAACTAAAATCATGAAGGCAACAAAATCCTATTCTAAAGAAAGAAGAAATCCTATTCAATCAAGAAAGAAGAAATCCTATTCTAAATAAGAAATAAGAAAAGAAAGAGATAAATCCTATTACAACAAGAAATCCTATTATAAATATAAGTAACTTCTATTATATTTGTAATAGAATTATCCTATACCAGCAAGAAATCATATTCTAAATAAGAAGAGAGAGATAAACTCTATTACGACAAGAAATCCTATTATAAATAATAACTAACTTCCATCCTATTGGTAATAGGATTATCCTACATCAGCATTAGATTCCACAAGCGTATGCTGCGTAAGGTATAAAATGAAATATTACCTATAGTATTTTCATGCATAAAGAAAAAGTTGAAGTAGATTTTTGGATTTCAAGCTCCAAGCTCTTTTATTAAGTAAGAGTTTGTACAATAAAAGCAAATGGTTAATCCTATCAAAAAATAAAAGCAAATGGTTAATAGTAAATTTACATTTAAATCATATTAGATTTTGCTAGAATACATGTACTAATAGGAACATCAATATTATGAAAGCAATTAATAAAAAAGAGGAAAAATAGATTTATATATAATTTTATTGATACGGAATAGCCTATGATGCGTTCTAGATAAAAGAAAATTCTATTAGATATGTCAATATTGTTATGATGGAGTAGGTTGAATGCGGGATGTTGCAGCAGAGATTTCCCCATCTCTATACCATTGCTCTAAGGTTCAACCTAAGTTTTCATCTTTTTGCCTTAGTTATGGATGGGATGACTTGAAATATTCTTGATAAGGTCCCTGTCTATATGTTATTCGCTGATGATGCAGTTTTAGTTGATGAGACTATAAATGATTAAAAATTTAAGTTAAAACTTTAGAGTGGTATTTTAGAATAATAGAATCTAAAGGTTCTAGGTTAAGAAGAGGAGTTAAAGAGCATGTAATGATAGTAATACAAGTTAAATGAAATAGAGCTCTACATGTTAAGATCGCCATATGCTTTATGGTAATTAGTATTGAGCTATCAAAGCACAAAATGTCTATAAGATGAATAGCTGTAATGAAGATGCTAGGATGTGTAGTCATACTAAAATGGATAAAAAGAAATGACAATATATGCCAACAAGTGGCGGTGGCGCCGCTTGAGGATAAATTAAGATAATAATGGCTTGGGCGGTTGGGATGTATTTTGCATAGAGTTGGAGGAGCTCTCATTCATAGGAGTGACAATATTTCGTTAGAGCATGTCACAAGAGGGAAATCTGGAGCAAAAACATGGCATGTGCTAATTACAATTGATCTTCCTATAGTTCTGGCAGTGAATTAAGCACACTGGTGAAAACTAATTCGTCTTGCAGACTCCAAAATTAATGGGACCTAATGGTCCTTACTAACAGGGTTTACATGTCTACAATTGTTATTGCATATTTATATATATGCTTATGTTTCTTCAAGTGTGGTTGTTTGAGACAATGGCTATGCACTAGATCTTTTACTCTACGTGTATAAATTGCCGGGTAAATGCAATCACATTACCATTGATTTTTTCCTTTTTGGTAAAAATATGCCTAGTAGGATGGTGATTATTGTTCACTTCTCCCAAAAATACTCTATTAACAAGTGCTATCTTCAGGCAATGTCTAAAATCATATCATCCTTCTTGTGTGGGAAAGGACGATTCGTTTTTGGATAATGAAAGCCAGTGGAATTGTGGTAAGTCACCCGGAAAACCCCATGACAGCTGGTTATGTGGATTCGTTGTTTTTTTTTGTTGTCCATCTATATACAGATATCTTCACAAATTCTACTTATTGTCCCATGGCCTATAAAGTCTTGGGACTAATCTAGCACTTTTAATACATTTCATCTTCATTCTTAAAATTTGTTTATATATGCAGACTTGACAATTAGAATTTCCATATTACTGATAGCCCAACTTAAAGAATGGACATGCGATAAATGAATAGGTAGTGGTGGTTCTTTCCATTAGCAGGATGAACCTTTTTCTCGTCTTTTTGGGTGTGGGTGGGTGATGGATGCATATTAGATCAGGTTGAATGACCCATGAACCTCTCATTAACTGTGATTTTTATGGCTTTAATGCGTAGGAAAAATAATCGGAAAAGCAAAAGAAAGAAAAGGACTACAACATGGGGACAGCAAAGGGGCAACTCTAAGCCATTCCCCTCTTAAGAGTTCCATGATGTTCAAAAACAAAACGTCTCATTCTCCAGGAAAAAAAAAATACTAGATAGCAAATATATATACCAAAAATTGTTTGCTCATGGAATCCGAAGTGTTAGGTTGAATCTATCTGTTAGTCTGAAGTCTGACCTTCATGTTCTCACATCAACATTTCCTACCACATGCTATTCTTGGAAAGTTCTATAAATGCAAACAAACGCATGGAAATTGACATCCATTTCTTCTTGGTTTCGCTCTCAAAATGGATTGGTTGCGTTGTTTGTTAGATTCAATATCTTCTTGTTTAATTTAATATACTTTATATTATCATCTCATATACTTTCTTGTATGCTTTATTCTTATTGAATATGTCGGATATAACAAGATGTGAACTTATATTATTCATTTTCAGATTGGCATACTTGCTCTCTCTGCCATAGACCTTCAGAATATCATTGTTTTACTTGCACCAATGCATTGTGCCATCACTGCCGTCGTGCTTCTGAGTTTGTACAATTTAAAGGCAAAAATGGATTCTGCTACAGTTGTCTAAAGCTTGTGATCCTGATTGAAGAAGACATGAATTATGATTCTGACGGGGTATGGATCGCATGAACTATGAATTGCGATAGAGTTAAATTTTGGTCTTTAACCATTTTTTTCTTGAATGCATCAAGAAAGTTATGTTAAACCGGGGATCCTAATATATTAACTCAGGTTACTACATTATGCCCTCAACTTTGGCACAAGCGCCTGGTCACCCTGGGAAATAAGTGCACGATGCACTGTCTAAGAATAAACCACTCTCCTATACTAACAGTTATCAAGTGTCAGGTTTAAGTGATAGGCACTATCCAGTTCTTTTTTATTCATATTTTTGCAAGACTGCAAAAAATATTGGAAAATTCAACTAAACAAAATTTATTCTATATCTGCTTAAGATTGCTTAATCAATAAATATGCAAGATAAGCTATATGACTGTGCCCAAAACTAAAAGTCTGCTAGTTTATCTACTGTTATTTGGTATACAATAAAAGAATAGCTCCAAAGTTCAATAAAACGACAGATGGCAAGTAGATCTGGTTCTCTAGTTTTTGATGTATTAAATACCATATCTTCTATATCTTGAACCTTACACAAAATATGAATGTAGAGTTATATCAGATCATATTCAAAATACAGTTTTATAAAAAATTGTGAAAGGTCAATAAAATATAGCATAACAATGTCTCTTTGATCTTTCATCCGCACTTTCTCATGTTCAAAAGCATAGCTTTACTTCTTTCTATTTCCTGTCGCCTAGTTGTTTGCATATATATCTGTGAAAATTGTGATACAAAAAGGAATATAAAATAACTGTTGCAAAGTTGCGTGGTCATCAACACTTTTGGGACCTTCACATATGAATAGCTGGTGAACCATTCACTTCAATTCCATCTTCTCTCTGTCTCTCTCCCTTTCAAAAAACTTCAGTTCTAGGGCTCCTCTTGAACCCTTGTCTGTAGATTAAAGTGTCAGTTCTCATTGCAAGTTATGAGACTTGGATCCCACATTGAAAGTATGGGCTTTCAATGTGTGGTTTATATAGACTTAAGCTTTTCAACTTCAACAGCCAGCTTTTGAGGTACGACTCTCTAAAGATCTATAACAATAATTTGATAGGGTCGCCTGTTGCTACTGCTATGGACCTGTAAATCAGTTGATAAGTAGAATGGTTAAGCAACAATATTGTAATGGAAGGATGTAGGCTGGAGACGTTGTTTGTAAAGTATAACTCTATATTGAATTGAAGATTGAGAACAATTGTTTATGTAACAAGTAAATAGAAACAGTAAACACAATCTATAAAAGCCTATTTATAGGTTAAAACATATACAATTTATTGTATTAAATTCCCATAATATACCAACGTAAATGAGAATTGAACTAACTACCAATTTGAGGTTGTATCAGTATCGTGCCCTTGAAATTACCTTGTCCTCAAGGTGAAAATTCGGATCAATTTCGAAATTCCGTACGTCTGAGCTATTTCCTTTGCCACGCCAATCACAATCATAGTAAAAAAAGGATACTTCAACCAAAAGAAGTTGACTGTCCTATTAACTACGAGTAGTATAGTCCATGAAATTCCCGTAATCGGTCACACTCCCTCGTGGGTTTTCCAAATAATGAACTCGGCCAATCGGAATACAATGGTGGGTAGTACCACAATTGATCAGCATCACTACCTCCTCTTTTGTGCAATTTGCATTTTTATGATCTTTTAACACTATTAATCTAACCACCAAATTAATTAAAAATCTCAACATATCCCCAACCTCCTCACCGTTGTCGGTGTTAAAAATCCTTGCATCTTTGCAGCCACCGATCCATCCAAATCCAATGTCATCGATTTTCCCGGCAATCTCATTTCATCAGTTCTCTCAACTCTTTTTTCTTTTATGCAGCATTGCCCAATTGTATCGTACCCATCACACTAGAAGACTCAAATTATTTTCCTTTATTTGAAATTTAGCATCGGAAAGCTGTTTGAAATTAGTGGAACTTGGTTTTGGAATTGGCTGAGCTGAATTGAAGTTAGTACGTGATTGCAGTAGGTTGGTGTAATTGGGGCTTGAAATTGGAGTGATCTGATGGTTTATAGCGCTGTATATAGTTGTTGGGCTATTTAGCTATATTTTATTTTGGCTCATTCTGACTTCGACTGGCTTGAGTGAATTTTTGCAGTCCTCCCCTTGTTTGGCCACCTCCAAACCATAGCCCAAACCAACTAGCTTTAGCAATTTCTCTTCTTTCATCTTTTCCAGCTTCATCCCATTAATAGTGGATCCCTTCCCCTATGTTCTTCTCCTCTTCCTCAGGTGACAACGATGTTGACATGCAACTGATACCTCTTTTCTTTCACCAATGTCTCCAAGTTCCTCGAGTCCCAACACTTCCACGTTGAAAATTCTTCACCAATGGAGAGCTCATTCATGTGAAATCAAGCCAATAACAAAACCTTTAATTTTTCCCAAAGTTTGAATCAGACATCGACCTTATATACATTGAAACCATGCCTATACCTTTCCATCAAAACACGCGACTGCGGTTTCCACCTTTTCCCTCTCCGACAACCTGCGATTCATGGTTAAACATTGCTCCGCCCTAAACAACCATAGATCTGGATTTTTTCCCCTCGAATATCGATATTTTGAGTCGGCCTTGCGAATCCAACCTTATATCTGCTCGATTTTCTCCTACCCGTTGCAACATCATCTACTCAAACCGATTGAATATCGAGTCCCATCTCTCCTCCAATTCTTTGCTGAAATTTGTTTCCATTTGCCTTAGAATCAATGCTCAGATGCCAATTTGATACGGTCCCTTGCTGCTGCTACTCAACTGATTGAAATCTGATAGAATCCCATGCTGCTGCTACTCAACTGATGGAAGTCCCTTGCTGCTGCTGTGGACCTATGAATCAACTGATCAGTAGAATTTTTAGGCAACAATATTGTAATGAAAGGATGTAGGCTGGAGATGTTGATTAAAGTATAACTCTATATTGAATTGAAGATTGAGAACAATTGTTTATGTAACGAGTAAATAGAAACAGTAAACACGTTCTGTAAATCCATGAAATTGTACTTCAATAATTAAGAATAAAAAATGAAAATATTTAGCATTTGAGAGGCCAATTCTCTCCACCAGATTTCTCTGAATTTCTGCCTACCTCCCAATGAAATGATACCCCCAATTTATAGGTAAAATCCTATACAATTTATTGTATTAAATCCCTATAATATCCCCGCGTAAATAAGAATTAAAATAACTACTAATTCGGGGCTGTATCATAAACTTTCCATAGTTGTTCCCTTTCTCTTATATATTAGAGAGTTTGTTCTGAGCATGCATAAGAAGGTGAAACGGAGTGTAGATATGAAGAGAGAGATCCCATTGAGAGATTTATTTTTGAGGGTCTCAAATCTATTTGTAAGGGATATCCTTTGTCGTAATTGTTGAACCAAAGAAATTAGTGCAAGAGTCTCCAAGTGCATCTCAACTGGGACGTACGCAATTTGTGGCAAACCTCGGTAAATGTTGTTATTCTTTATTACTTTAGTTTCTTTTCTCCACTGGATTTTGTCCAATTTGATTCTTGCCTTACCAGTATCATACAATAGTTCGAATGTTATCTACTAGTTCACGTCTTTCTAACACAAAAAACCTATGAAGCACCGACATGGACATACTATTTTTTAATAGAGTTCTGACACGATACATCGTCGACATGTTGATTAAATTCTTTAAAATTCTTCATTTATATAGTATAAACTTAGTTCTATACTTGTTATTAATTTTTTCTTGTCGAAATCTTTTAAATATAAGTACGTATTTGTTATTTAATAATAATTTTAAGTTAAAAATAAATAATATTTTTGATAAAGAAAAAATGACCATTGTAAAGTGTCCGAGCAGTGTCGGCATCCGACACGTATCGGATACAAATACGCTACCCTAGTTGAAATGTCTGTGCTACATAGCAAATAACTCTTATGTTTGTGCAAGAAACATTTAGCCCTTGTTTGATCCCCATTTTTTTAAAATACATTTCTTTCTCTTTTCTTTTCAACCACATATTCTTCAATAAAATAATATTACCCGTAAAATCAAAACTTTTCTTTATTTTTTAACCACATTCTCCATCAATCTACTATTCCAAAATGCATTTTACACCAAAAATGGGGCTCAAATAGGCCCATAGAACCTTACTTTCATTCAGTAGCTCTTCATGGCAAATCCATGTTAAAATTGTGGGCAATCTTCTTTCTTCTTTTCTAATTCTAGATTTTTTTTCCAAATTAGTTGATGATATTGAAAAAATGTCAGAGACCTGGATGCTTGTTTTATGCTTCCTCTGTCCATGTATTCTTTTCTTTCTTCAATTTTGTTTGTCCATATTCCCATCTGGAGTTGGTTCGCTTGTCTGAAAGATTGTTGTTTTCCAGGATGAGGTAGATTTTAAAGACCGAGAAACGGTTGAGGGGTTGTTCATGGAATATTATGAGATCATTAAAGAGAAAGAACATCTAAATGTGAAGAATATTCGTTCATCACTAGATCGGCTGAAGAAGAGAAAGAACTACAAGTCTGACTCTGATTCAAAAGAATTTGCTGAAGATCATGAAGAAGAGAGTTCTGATAGTGATGACAAGGATTATGGGAAGAAATGCAAGAACCAGTACATGAAAATGAAAACTGAGAGATCCAATTCCAATAGGAAGGATTTTATGGGCTGGGGTTCTCGATCTCTTATTGAGTTTCTTGCTTCAATTGGCAGAGATACTAGTGTTACACTATCGCAGCACGATGTACTTTCCATTGTAAATGATTATGTCAAAGAAAATAAGCTTTTTGATCAGAAGAACAAGAAAAAAATAATATGCGATGCCAGTTTACAATCTCTTTTTAGGAGGAGGACAATAAATAAATACAGAATATATGATCTTCTGGATACCCATTTTAAGGAGAACCAAGATGATACCGAAGAGGATGAACTTGAGAATAATTCGGAAGACAATGAAGCCAAAATCTCTGTTGCTTATAAAAGGCAGAGAAAGCAGGAAGCTGTGAAAAAATCCCAGACAGATGGGAAAGTATATGGTGCCCCTCGAAGTTATTTCGCATCCATTATAACTGACAATATGAAACTCGTCTACTTGAAGAAAAGCTTGCTATTTGAGCTATCTGAGCAACCTGAATCATTTGAAGAAAAGGTGATAGGAAGCTTTGTTCGAGTCAAAAGAGACCCATATGATTATAGTCAAAAAAATTCTCATCAGCTCGTGCAAGTCAAAGGTCAGTTGAGTATATTCTATATAACCTGATATTGAACAAGTTTTAGATGACTTTTGCATTGTTATTGTACAGTGCATGCACCTTTGGTAGCCCTGTGCATGATTATTCCATGATGATGATAACTGAAATTCAAGATCTTGCGAGTAATGGTAGTTTGAGTTTTAATAAAGATATTTTCAGGTAGTGTTGCTGGAAACAGGTTCCATTTTAGGTTGAATACTTGAGTGAAAGAGTAAGTTAATGTCATCAAGTAAGATAGATAATTTAAGAGGATGAGGCATGAAACTTGGCCTTATGTAACTACCAACAGCTATGAATACTCCAAAACTTGTTGCTTATTTTGTTCGTTTCTTCAAACTATTTCAGTCACAAGTCTGGATGTATGATCTATCGCACGTGTTGATATTAGAGAATACATCTAACTTAGAAGATTAGATGTGGAAATGAAATCTGCTGATAAAATAGTAAAATACAAGAATGAACAACCCATTGACCCCTATTAAAATGCACTATAAGAAAAATTGATATAGAGATTATTAAATCAAGTTTGGCTGAAGTTAATGTGAAATAAAGCATTTGATTAAGATTTTGTTTCTTTGAGCTTCTTTTGATATTTAGTTTCATCAACTATCAACATACCCTTGTTGGAAAAAATTTGACCGGAGCTTCTGAAATTTTTGAAGCATTAAAACCAACAAACTTTGACTAAACATGCGTGAAGCTCATGGCACCTCCCTACTTTTATCAATTATAAGGAAAATATAGAAATTATTAGTTCATCTATTAATCGGCTTTATTATTGTCATTTTTCATTTGGAAAAATTAGTGAGCAAGTGAAAAGTCAATAATCATAGCTCTTTACTCAATTTTCCTTAAACTGGAGCCTAGGTTATTGGCCTGTGTGTTCCCCAAATAATTGACTTCTTGATACTTTCTACTGTTGCTATGTACTTTCAGGTATAGAAAAGGTTTCAGTTGGTGAAAAAGATACCGATATCATCCTTAAAGTTTCATCTATGCCAAATGAAATTCCCATGAAACTGCTGTCTGATAATGATTTCTCTGAGGTAATGAAGTTGATCTGAAATTCTCCGAGTGCCTGTTTAGTACACAATAGAGGATAGGACTGGACACTACAATTAATAAGATTTAAGCTTCTTTTACTTCCTTAATACTCTCAAGTACTATTCAGTTGTTCCTGCCAGACATGCCATGAATTGTTTGTAGTTTTTGTTTTATCCTATTTGTTGTTGCATATGTTTTATACTGAGAATGACGTCTGTAGAGCTTGCGTTCTTCCCTCTCTTTCTTTGTCAACAATGAGAATTCTTACAGCTCATGGATGAGAATAGTAACAGTGAGATTATTTGATGGTGGACATCATCCAAATGAAATTAAACATTTCAAGTCCAATAATTGGTGCCAAAATGTCACCATCTAATCAAAATAGATTGGCTCTCAACAATGAGAATCCTTGCAGCACATGGATGGTAACATATACTATTTTCAGATTGATGGCAGCAGAAGAGATCTGTGCCATTTTCTTTTCTGTCTTTTCCTTCTGTTTAATTTGGAAGCACAAAAGAAAGCAGATCCCTATTTCAGTTTGGTAGTATCTGTACAAGCATTTGGTTTGTGTGAAAGTGTGGAGGGAATAAATTTTCAATGACCAAAGTATGCAATGTCCCGCAGGAAATCTTCTAGGCTGAATAATGGGAATGATTCCTGCCTTATTATCTGTCAAGTGATTTCAAAGTATACCATAGTAGTCTTCCCAATGAATCTCAACTTTGTCTTTCCTTTATTTTATTCAATTAGTATCATAAAAGATTCTGTCCCATTTAGTTGTAAATTTTGTGAAAGAAAAATGTTTGGTAGCACATTTTATGGTATTCTCCCCGTCCTTAATAAGATCAACATCAGAGTTTAACCCCCATTTTCAGGAAGAATGTGAAGATTTGAGGAAAAAAGTGATGGACGGCCAGCTTGCGAGGCCTACAATGGTTAGTACTATCGTACCTCCGGTCAATAAATTTATTAGCATTTCTCTTGGAAAATGTTAATGGTCATACATGTACATGTACAACAAACAATTTAGCCTCTTTGAATATAAGATAATTGAATTGATACCCAAATCAGCTAAAGATTATGGATACTGATATCTGTGAAAATTATAGTCTTGCTTCCCCATGTCATCAGTGGAATGTTTATTTATTCTAGTGGGATATTTCCCTCAAGCATTAAATATTGATTAAGTTCCACTCAAAAAATTCTAAATTTAATAAATTCCTCTAGGAAAGTTAGGTAATCCTGCATATTTTTCGAGCAAAGCCTTAATTATTGCGCACTTCTAGAGCAGCTTCTGTTGGAAATATGAAATAAAATTTCTTTAAAAACAGATGTGCACCATATAGATCAGAAGAAAATAGTTCTTAGACAGATCTACACAGTTACGCTCGTCATACATTGTCTTCTGTAAATGACACTTCATCCTTAGTACAGAATCATCTCCTAAGATGCATTTATTATCTAGAGTCCAGTCCATTTGCAATAAACAAAGTTTGATTTTCCAGTTTGAACCATTCTCATGCATATATTATATGGCTTTGGTTGAAAACACTATTTTAGTTTTCTTGTTCGTTCAGTGCCTGGACATACTTGTTTATTTTTTTGTTTTACAGGTGGAGTTTGAACAGAAGGCCAGAATTCTTCACAAGGATATAACAAAACATGTATGCTTTATGTTTTGATGTTGCATTTATAAGTTCCAATAATTGCTTTCCAGTTCTGGTTTCCTGCCACAACGTTTTGGATACTAATTGTGTTATTATTCAGTATTTTTTGAAGTTGGTAAATAATTTAAAACCCTACCCAGATGGTAAATTTCTATATGTTATATGGCTCAGGTGTCATGACTATCCTTAGAATTTGATGCTTTTTGCATTCTGTTGATGTCATAAATATGGTTTATTTATTATTTACATCTGGTATTTATTTTGCACGTCATATCAAACTTAAATAGTTTCGTGTTATTTGTTACATAAATCTTGTTGTCTACTATTTTGGTGATTCCCTAAATATAAATTATATATCACATTTCAAAGTAGTATTAAATTTCCATATTGCCTTTATAATTGCATTTGCTTATCCTTGATATAATGCAGGGGATTAGTAGAGAGCTGGCTTTGTTACAAAAACTCATTGATCGAGCAAATGAGAAAGGATGGAGACGTGAATATCCTTTTGTGGTGTAACTACATTACAGGAAACTGGCTTGCATCTAATTCATGAATTACTCTTGTGGAAGTGAATCTGAAATAATTTAGTAAATTATTGGGGGTGTATTACAGGCTTTATAAGCACCACCATCCATAAAACATCTGGTGTCACTTGTGAATTACCAAAATGCTATTTATATCCCTCTAAGGAAACGACTATTAGGTGGTTGGAGTGTATCTTGCATAGACCTAAAAAATCTCATTCATGAGAGTGAATGCAAGTCCATTAGATTAGAACATGTTAAAAGAGGCCATAGGTGCAAATGATTTGAGTTCATTGGATCTTTCAGTAGATATAGTGCAAAAAATGATTAATGTAGCGGACTCTATATTTATTGTAAATAATGCTTAGTTCATCGTAGAAACCTAGAAGTTACGGGATTTGGTACGAGTCCTCACCGATTTACTAAATTATTAAGAATCATACAAGGGGAAGCAGAAAATGATTGTGACCTTAACCTTCATTGCTTCTACGCTTTTTGAATACTTGGATAGGAGAAAGAAGCTTCAAACACCTTCTGAACAATCACGGTTGCTTGAAAATGTTCCCATGGTGGTACCGGATCTAGAATATATTTCTGATGATAGCGAGCATGGCATAAAATTCGATAAAGGCTCTTCGAAGCCAATCCTTCAATGTAGTTCTACTGTTCCCAATGGTGGGTCAGAGGACAACCGAATTTCAGGTATGGTAGATGATAGTTTTTGTGCAATTCACTCTATTTTTTTTTTTTTGTATGAATGTCATGCACCGCTTGTCATAACTCATAATGAAACCATTATTATGAGTTAGATTAAATTAAAGGGGAAAAAAAATAGAAGAGTAAAATCTGGTGCAAATGGTGCATTTTGATGTAAAATTCTCTAGTTAACATTGTTGATGTTGGAAGCTCATAATTTGATCCTGTTAGTGGCTCAGTTAAAATTACCTATTAGAACATTTGACCTCCTTTTTCCTTGCCTCTTATTTATATAGAACATATTATGGTAAGTGTTTATACAACAAATATGGTATGTATTCATAGGGAAGATTGTGGTAGGCAGTTATAACATCATATTTTGGTTATTTGTAACCCTATATATAGCATCTTCCATTTTTTAATTTAAAATACAAAGATTTTTACTCGCATTCCGTTCCTTTTTCTTACCCTTGCTCAATTTCTTTTACTTTATTATTTGAAATCGTCTGAATAGAAGGCTGATGGATAAGGAACATAGACTTTAGGATAGAAATCAACAGATTTATAGCTATCATTCTGTTGCTCTTTATTTCAGAGTAAGATGTCGGCATTATAGTTCTAGGGTAATTATATTCACACTACAATTTTTTATATCTGCACCACATTTTAATTACAAGAAAGGTTTTCAATTTTTGTTCACTTTTACATTTATGTCCTCAACTTTTTTCTTGTTGCATTGTCATTCTTAATCTTCAATTAATTAATATATTTTATCTCTAATCACGATTTTCGTCCAAATATTCTACTAACATGCTTTGAAAAGATGGACAAATATTTTGTTTGAGTTTTATATTAGTTATTTATTTAGATTATTTAAAAATACGAGAGATAAATATGTATTTTTGGCCTCATAACAAATATTTTGGATGAAAATCGTCTCTATGGATAAGATGTGAAAATTAATAGAGGGCTGATGATAAAATATTTTTTTAAAAAAGTTGAGAACATTAGTGTAAAAACAAGAAAAGTTTATGGATATTCATTGCAATTAAAATGTGGTGTAGTTAACTAAATTTGTAGTGTGAATATATTTCCTCGTTAATCTTATACTCATATAATTTGGTAATTAAGTCCTAGCTTTTATAGGTCTGATAGGGAAGTCATTAATTTCTCAATTGCAAAAGGCCTCGAATATAGACCTACGAGTACAAAAATATTGGTTATATATTTATTCTTGTGCTAATTTTCTAGGATGAGGACAATCTCAAAGATATATGGGTAAAGATTACTGGGGGCTTTTGAACCCCTCACACTCTTCTATTTTCTTTTTCTTAATTAAAATGTAGTTTTTTCATTCATCAATATACAAACAAAGAATTGGAAGGATGCGACACTCTTCATTGAGGACAAGAATTATTAGAGAAAGTATGTCCACATCTCTATTCCTTGATGCTTATGTAAAAACTAGGATCTTTGACCAAAAAGGTTCAAGTCCGGGGAGGTAGTTACTCAGAGTCATTCTAATGGGTAGTTTCAAAGATTCTTTACATGCGTTTGTGTAAGATCAAACTAGTTTGGTTTTTAACTAATTGAATAAGGACAAAAATGTTGAAGATAAGATTTAAATGATATACTTATGGCCTTCTTTCATGGGTTAAGCTTTTAGATCAAGTGGTTCTAAATCTCTACCACTGAACAAGATTCATTGAACTTCACAGAGACCTTAGAGATCAAGGACAAGAGGCTCAAGGCGCCTATCACCAAGGTTTATTCCAGAAGGAGAAAACTTGAAATCAACTCACATGATCCAAGAATTGACCACCCTGAAACAGGTAATGCAATTAACACTCAGAAATCTGATTCCCATGATGACTTGAAATTACTTGACGTAAAAAGGCTGTTAGGACTTGTACTCATCATCCTATATCTCAGTTTGTTTCCTTTTGGCATCTCTCGCCTCAGTTTTGAGACTTTTGCCACCCAATGTCTACACATCAAGTTCCTAAATATGTCCAAGAGGCTTCTGACTTAAAGCCATGATTGGAGGCCATGAATGAGGAGATGAGAGGCTTAGAAAAAAAATCAAACCTTGGAAATAGTTGAATTGCCAATTGGGAAAAAAAGTGGATTAATAAATGGATTTTCACCATCAAGTACAAACATGATGGATTTCTAGAAAGGTACAAGGTCCGCTTAGTAGCGAAAGGGTAATACCCAGACATACAGGATCAAAAAAAGAAAAGAAAGGACATACGGGATCGACATCATGAACCTTTGCTCTAGTTTCCAAGATGAACATATATGAATCCTTCTTTTATTCGCAACAAGCTTTGACCTTGCCACTATTACGAAGTTTGACGAAAAAAATGAATTTCTCCATGTGAACTGAGAGCAAAAAGTGTACATGGATATTCCAGTCAGATATGAAAAAGAGACATTGTTAAACAAGGTATGTAGGCTTTGTAAGTCCTTAAATGAACTTGAACAATCTCCTTGAGCATGGTTTGGAAGATTCACGAAAGCTATGTTAAAGAGGACCATATCTTCAACACACCATCTCAGGTGTAGGTGTGGGCAAGATTCAATATATATATATACTTCTGCTAGTAGACAATCTCTCATTAAGGGTGCACAGTTCCAATAGTTTGGCACCGGTCAAGAACCAAGAACAAGGTGAAACAGTGCAAAATCAAAACATGAATAAATTGTTAAATAACAAAAGCAAGATCCATTTTTTCTTTTATTTTGTGTGTGTAGGAATATCTAAGCCCATGTTTGGCCTCCATTTTATCTAAAATGCATTTTTCTCTCTCCTCTTTTTAACGACACATTCTCAAATAAAATAATATTATACGTAAATCCATAATTTTTCCTTCTTTTTTAACCACACATTTTTCAAAATAATCACTATTCCAAATACATTTTCCCCATAAATACATTAAGCCCAAACAAGGGCTAAATGTTTAACCTTAGCTTCATGCAAAAGCATTGGTAATTCACTGCTATGATCTCCGTTTGGCATTGCCATCATTAGGTGCTGAGGTTGCTAATTTCCAGAGTTTGTTTACTTCTATAAGTTTAATCTTGCAGAAAAAATTATAGTTTAGGTAAAATGATGGACTTCATAGAACCGAAAACTCAGCATCCTGTATCTTTATGTAACGGAGAATATAAACTTAATTTTTTGGCAAAAAAGAATTAATTGGAGAAAAGTAGTAACGTAGAGAGTAGGATTTACAGATGAAGTATTCCGTCCTAATCTGAAGATTTTTATTGAAACTAACTGCTCTCATCCTTATGGCCATGCCAAACTTTATTATTTTACTCGGATTAAATCTTTTATATTTCTAGATGTAGAAAAGTGAGAAATCGTTAGGCACGGGGATCCTCATCTCTATAGGTATATTTATGAAATCTGTCCTGTTCTATGCATCCTCTTCCCCCGTCTCTCTTTGCCAAGGATAAGCATATTTAAGTCCCAAGGACTGCAAACGGACGCCTTGTTCCATGAAATCTGATTTCCTGAACTTCAATTTGCTATAGTCTTTATTCACATATTGGCAATCATTGCTGTGAAGTTTAGACTATAATCTGGTGCAATATGATTCAAGTTTTGGAAATAATTACATTTTGCATGTGGATTATTGAGTATGCATACATTCTTTAATTTGTTTCTCCTCTCTTTTGTTCTGAATATCTGTTGCCTGCTTATCTTAACATGGATATGTGTATAGCCACGAGTATGTTCTGTAGATATCATACTTTCTCCTTTTGATGTTTATTAACATGTATCCGTTCTGTAATTCCTTTCCCGGTTTCTACAACTCTAGATGCTTTAATGTGTAGTAAAACTTACTTGGTAAATCACTTTATTGTTATATTGGAGGAGGAATATTATTGACCCCGTTTGACAAAGAGACTATAAGCCAGTCAAACTTCATTTTTAACCACCAGCTTATAATCTCAAAAAGCTTTGTGAAACATGGGCTAAATCATATATCTACTTTTGTAAATTCTTTTCCCCATAATTTTTCTCAACTTAGTTCTTTCAAAATGAGGTAAAATTAACGTGATATGTCAATATAGTCACAGGAGAGAAGCTTAATCATAGTCGTGCATCAGCTTCAGAAAAAAAGCAACATCTTGCAGAAAGATCTGCCTTGATAGAACCTGTGCAATCCTTTTCAGAAAAGAAGGAGATTAGATTGGAGGCCTGTCATTTTAAAGAGACGCCAACGAAATCCCCACAAGGTACTTATGCTGTACAGACAATGAATAAATTCCAAGAGGTTAAGAGCACTGAGGTGATTGACTTGGTTGGTCATTGATGATGAAGATAAAGATGAAGTTGTAGACAAAAATGATGTGGACATCTGGTGTGTTATTACATACAAGAAGTAATAACAAACAAAATCAGTCGAGAAGCTGAAAGCTTCTCTTAAAGAACTTCCTGCAAGTTCTGTTTATAACATCTGCTGCAGTGTCTATTTTATGGATGCATTTTTAGTATGTATTACCAACTTGGGCAGGTTAAACTTCGGAAGAGGAAGTTACATGATTACTCTTGGTTTATGTACATAAGTTATATTTATTGGTGCTTTTTCTTTATTTGTTTTACTGTTGGTTATTATAATCCTTTACTTTTTAGTATTACAACAATTGATTTGAAATTTCAGTCAACCATTTGTGTAATTCAGAATTGATATCCTTTAGTGGACATGAGATATGTTGCCCACCTCCGATGTGACAACAACACACGTTGCCACATCGGCGGTTGGAAAATAAATTTAAAAATCACCCACCGATGTGGCAACATAACTCCTGCCCACTATGGGTAGGAGATTAATTCTATTGCATAATTACTTCAAAAAACATAGTAAACCAAGACTCTACTGATGACAGAATGGTTCTACACTGTATAAAAAATCCCCATGGCCATCGTTGTTAAAAGTTAACTTTAAAGTTATTCAACAATAATAACTGATCATTAAATTTTCCTGAGAATAGTAACTGCAGTTTAAAAGTTGTTTTCCAAGCAGCCACTGAACATTGAATTTTTTATAAAATGATCAATATGCTTTTAAAAATGGTTTACCTGCAATCATTGAATTTTTTTCTAAATTCTCTGTAGATATAATAATTATGTGAATTTTGCTACTTACATCTTGGTTGACATCGTGATTGACATTCCATGATGTGGCACACAATTTTATCGTTAATTTTAACAATACTTAAAACAATGAATGACCTCGATTTCTTCACATCAGATGTCAACCATGATGTAGAAAGTTAGAAACATGATGTAGAAGTAGCTTAATTGTAATTATGTTGGATACATAATTGAAATTGTTCATGTGAAGCAGAAGTGTGCAGAGTGACTCATCATTTTTTTTTTTTTTTTTGGCAAAGTTCAGTGTTTATTGAGAAACAAAGTGGCAAGTGTGAGAGCGACTCGTCGATTTTTTTGCAAAGTTCAGTGTTTATTGAGAAACAAAGTGGTACCTGTTAATTTATAAATATAAGTAGGCAAGTTTAGCTCTTGTTTGAGCCCCATTTTAGCACAAATTTATTTTTTTAAAACTCATTTTCAACCACACATTCTCTAATAAAATAATATTACACGTAAATTGAAAACTTTTTCTTCATTTTTAATCGCATATTCTCCAAAACTCACTATTCAAAAATGCATTCTCTCTTAAAATGGGGCTCAAACAGAGACTTACATTTTATCTACGCATTTAGTGAGATCGACTAGTATGAGCTACTTATACTTAAAAAATTGATTATATGTGCCCAAAGAAGACGAAAGTTCAAATACTGGTGAGATCATTCGAATTTTTAATGAAAAACTAGGCTTGTGCTTTCAACCTTCCACACAGTTTAGCGTCGACTCTTCAACCTTTAAAACTAAGGTTTTGACTCCCCCAAACAAATTCAATCCTATGAAATTGGGTTCTCACATAACGGCATTAGCTACTTTAATCCTTTAAAAGTCTATAAACTAAATATTAAAATAAAACAAAAAGTAAGATTAACAATAGAAAATCTTAAGAAACCGAGAGAGATGGAAAAAAATCCATTCATTTTTTTATCATTTTGATTTTTTTTTATTCTTTCAATGTTTAGTTTATAGTACGAGTATATTAGCCATTTTAAAGAAAATCTCAAAATAATAGATTCCGTTATGTGAGGGACCTAATCTCACAAGATTGAGTAGGGTGGGCAGCCAAAATCTTCGATTTGAAGGCCGAGGAGTCGATTCCAAGCTTTATGAAAGTTAGTGAGCCTAGCCCTAATTTTCCCCAGCAATATACATATACACGCGTTTCAAGCGACGCTGATGTTGAGGATGTGAAAATAGTTTTATTCGTTATGAAACTAAGAGAATACAAGAATAAGATAAAAGGATAAAGAGAGCCATCTTGATTATATTTTATTAAAAATCAATGTTTTTAAGTTATAACTAAGAATGCACGGGTATAATGATTATTCACAATAATGAGCATGCTTGAGCCCCATTTTTTTTCTTAAGAATATATTTTGGAATAGTAGATTGATGGAAAATGTATGATTGAAAAATAAGGAAAAATTTTAGATTTACGTGTAATATTATTTTATTGAAGAATGTGTGTTTGAAAAGAAGAAAGGAAAAAATATGTTTTGAAAATAATGGGGATCAAACAATGAAATTTACAATATTCTCCATAGAATAACTATTTACACAACATTTGTCTTTTTTAAAATTTTGTTTGGTAATAATCCAATGAAACAAAAATATCAAATTAAGGAAAAACTAGTACAAGAAAAAAAACTGGGTATAAAAATATTGTCTTATTAAAATCTCGTCAAGAAAATCTAATAAGACAAAAATTGAAAGAAGGAAAATTATATATTTCAATTAATGAAGATTTATCGATTTATCTATGTCTTGTGCATCGACATCTCCAATACCACAATCACGATGAAATACTTTCCATCTTGTTGTCTTGTCATAGTTTTAAAATATTATCATCTTCATACGGGGAATTCATTTGATTATAGTCAATATAAAGATATAACGCAATTACATTGAATGGATTACGTAGTTGCACTCTTCAGGAGTCTAATATGCAATTTGCAACATATGCGAATAAATCAGAAAGTTATGAAGGGTTACTATACTATTTTTCAAGAATCATATTGTTTTAATATATATAATCATTCTTCTTTAAAAGCGAAGATAATATTATTTTTAAATATTGATATATACTAGTTTATGATTGTGATTAAGCATAACATGCTTATGAAATAACACTAAATAATAATAAATTACATTCAAGCAATATGCATATAATAAAATCAATAATGTATACCCGATTTGTCTAAGTAATCTGAAGCCATGATTGAAATAAAATATCACTTTGCATTCAATTGATTAGAATTTGATACTTTTTTTTTTCTAGAAAAATTCACCTTTGCTTATTTACTCAATCGACCCTAACATCGTGTTGCTAACATGTTACGACACTAACAACGTAACCTTTGTCTCTATTGCGAAATATTGAATTTTAACATGCATTTATTGAGAATAATAGAAGAGAATAAAAATAGTTAAAATTCTAACATGCATTTATTGAGAATTATGGGGAGATTTTTGGTGG
>CAIGRT010022556.1:2911-13278 GCA_903798405.1 Fraxinus platypoda | reverse complement strand
GCTATTTAGAACACTGATTTTAGGTACTTCAGAAGTGTAGTATTCAAAGTGGTTATCTCACAAATTTCATCAAACTAGTGGTTTGAGGATGAGATTATTTGTTTTCTTAGAGATTGATCATTGTTGTATTTCCCAATTTGTTGAGAGCTTAATTTTTGGGCATAAACTATAGTATTGTAAATTTTATTTTATTATAGTGGATTTGGCTGGAATTATCCTATGTTTTTTTTCTCCATCTACATTGGAGTTTTCACGTAAAATTTGGTGTTGTGTTCTTTTGTTCTGCTTTCTTTTGGAATTTCTTATTTGCTAGTTACTGTTCTATTTGTTTGGTGCTATAATTTAATTTTCTGCAGTAAAGGTGAAATTGCCCAACACATTTTTCGTGACTTTTCTTTTGCAAACACTCTTCTCTTCACTTGTAATATGATCCCATAAGAACATTTTGCTTTGTTAGGGAAAAAACTCCCACGATGAGAAATATTCCGTCTAAACGAGGACTGCGCCACTGCAGCTGAGGCTCCGTCGCCACTGACCTCGTATAGAAAACCACCAATAGCTGTTATAGAAGTCGTAGTATATGTAGGAAAATCGTAGAGAAAATCCTGGAAAAAGGAAGATATATCTTCTGATTCACTACTTTCGTACAAATTAGCCATAGCATAAATCGTTCAATCCCCTTGGAATAAAAACACACTTTTCTTATAGGAAAAAAAAAATCATACACCCAACTTAATAAAGTCACCGAATATACAAAAATTCAATGCAAAATACAAGAAATCAAGATTCAAATATTTGGGTTTCTAGCTTCTGCTTCCTCTGATAAATTTAAAATAATTAAAAATTTATGGAGTCTAAAGAGCAAAACTTGAGGAAAAATGGCAACATGTTCATATTTATTGGATATTTTTTGTGCTTCAACCATATCTTAGAAATTCCTTGCAAGATTTCTGCTAATAACATGAGAGTGAGTTAGTGTTTCATTGGCTACTGAATTTATACATATGTCACGTTTTACTCATTTAACTTTAAAATGCTTGTGATCGGTTACCAAACTTATACCTCCATTACGCTTTACTCAATGAACTTTAAAATACTTTCCGGTGGTCCCTAAGTCTTAAAATATTGCATTGCATCACTCACTCATCATATTTCATTAGTTATTGAACTTATACATCCATCACGCTTTAATCAGTGAACTTTAAGTGCTTAAAAATGGTCACTGTACTTTATAATATTTTCGAGTAAAGTTAATTTATATATATATGTCGACTAGATAGTGACTCTCAATCTAAGATGAGAATATTAATATTGGTCAAGAAGATATAATTTCTCTAGTCGTCAAAAGTTATGTTCAGTGAGAAAGAAGAATGTTAGCTTTAAATTGACATAAATCTTAATTTAGATCATAATCCTCATTTACATCGAGAAATAAAATAGTGAAATTATTCTTTATTTCGATTGAGATCATAGACCCAAATCAAGAAAATAAAAAATTATATCTCAAACGGGCTATGGAATTTTTGATTTAGAGTCAATAATATTTATCAATACTAACAGAATATAATTTTTAGAGTCGTTACAAATTAATTCACGAGGAAAAAAGGCATCGTTTTCGTGTATGGTATTTTATAATTCAAAATTCAATTTCTGAATAGTTGTATTCAATAAACAAAGTTCAATGTCCACTTGGAAGTATTTTAAAGTTCAGTGAGTAAAACATGACGAGGGTATAAATTCAATGATTGATGAAATATGATGAGTGAGTGATAGTGCAATGTTCTAAAATTCAGTGACCACTCGAAAATATTTTAAATTTCAGTAAGTAAATTGGGACAGAGATATAAGTTCAATGACTAAGGATAACTTTCTTGAATTTTGATCATTAATAACAATGTTAGTGGGACGTTAAGTAATATGGAAGAATGGATGGACGTGATCCAAATTTGAAAGTTTAATGGCCAACTAGAAATTAAAGTTCAGGGACACAATAGAAACATAGATGAAAGTTCAGGGACAGGTGAGTATTTTACACTAATAACGTTTAATTTGTTCGGTTCTCCCGCCTTAATTATAGTACTGTTTCTATATTAACAAACTAGTCCCTGAACTTGTTTTCTAATCTGTGAATGATCCTTAACTTCTACTTTATAACCAATGTTTTAAAAATCAGTTCAGGTTTGGCCCCCAAGAAAGTACGGGGTCAAGAATATTTTATGAAAAAAATATATGCTTACGTGATTCTTCATATAAGAATTTTTAATCATTGACAATCACGTTTATTATAATTTTTCTCCAACTTACTTTCTAATAAGTGCGTAGCCGTAAGCATTTGGCTTACCTACATATGATTATTTACTTTAAAATATTAAGATTTACTTTTCACTCGAACTTTTTGTTAATAAGACTTTAAGAAATGCTTCTAACGTTCACCATGCGACCATGGAGGCTTATAACTCGATTTTCGAATCTATAGAGCCCCTTGTGTTATTGTCTTTGAATCCTTCAATTTAGTGCTTCTACTAGTAAAAAAATAAAAATAAAAAACTCAAAACCTTTTTAACGCTATTTTTTATAAATAAATAAATGATTCTACAACAATTTGATTGGTGCAACAGAAATCGATTGTGCAGATTGGGTCGTGTACATTATGGAACTCGTTAACTAAGACAAATTGACTCATATTGACGCTTCTAGTTCAAAGAGAATTCAACTTTCATTTATGTCTATAAAAGCTTGTCCATTTCAAGCTTGGCATGGCCAAACAAACTATTCTTTTCTTAAAATGTCATTGAAATATCACATCACCACAATCAAGAATATCTAATAATATCTTCATTCGTGATTCATGGCTTTTGTCCCTTTATTCTCATAGAGGGAATAGTGTGGCCAATGAACTAACTATTGTATTTCCCTTTTTGTTTCAAATTTAATTTTGGATTAATATCATCTAACCTTTAATTCCAAAAAAAAAAAATTAATTAATTAAAAGTTCACCTCCCCTCCCTCCACCCACGCCCTATAAAATCTGGAAATAAAAAAGAATGAATTGCCTCTGTAAATTAAAATCAGAACTACGAGATTGAGTTTGATTAAAAAATAATGTTGAATACTCCATATTGAATAATAAGGTCGCCTATCTAGATTGACCTACACGGGACACAATCCATCTTGAAATGTCGAGCCAACCCAGCCAAATAAGGCCTGACGACCTTTATACGCCAAACCTAACCTATCTTGGTCACCATCTATCTTAAATATGAGCCTGAACCGAACCAGACAAGAATATCGAGCATAAACGGCCTATAAAAATGAATAATACTATCTGACACCAATAATTTTTGGCACTCATCTAAGTCATCTTTTCAAAAATTTATTTTTTCAAAACTTATTTTTTACACATTCTTCAATAAAATAATTTTACGTAAAACAAGTGAAAATGTGTAGTTAAAAATGAGTACGAGAATTAAAGAATTTTGTGTTAAAGGGAACAAACAATAATTTCAATAGACAACGCAAGCACCTAAACCAATACTAAATTGCCTTGCTCATAAAAAATTTATACTTTGTGAACACTCGACACTCTTCGTGTCATTTATGCTTTGAACGTATAGCTATCTCATTATTCAATTCAAGAAGAAAATTACAGCAAAAATATATAAATCATACATTCAAACATCATGCAGGAAAGATAGTAAAATCTTCAAGATTCAAAAACAATAAATAAATAAAAAATTGTTGAATTTCCATTAGTCAATATAATTCTTAACTAAATTAAAGTCAAAAGGAGTTCTAATTCACTTTCTGAATCAGTCTGTACTTCACAAGGATGTTTTAATATAAATTCAACGAAATAAATAGAAGATCTACCCCAAAGTCGAGACCGGAATTGCGACCACGTCCTCATGTAGTGAGCCCCGTAGTTTTACAAACGGGGCATATATTTTTTTGCATGAGCCATTGCTTAATACACTCCCGATGAAAATTATGCCCGCACTCCAGTGTCCCAAGATCTTCTTCGGCTTTATACTCTTCCTGCATAAAAAGACAGCAGTTGAAGTCAAAGAAAAAAACATACATTCATGGATGTATTCGAGAAGAAAGAAGTGTACCTGACATATACAGCACGGCTCTGACTCAACTTGACTTTCTGTTCGAACATCTACGTACTTCCACTGCTTCAAACCGCGCAAAATTGTTTCTTCATTTAATCCCGTACAAACATTTCCGATGCGCTCCTCCAGCGCCAACAACTCCTGTAAGTACAACCTTTTTACGTAAACTAAAGAACTTTTTTACCATATAATCACCTGTGAAATGTTAAACAGCCCTTCCTCACCTCATAAGACATGTTATCAACGTCAAGCCTCATATCCCTATGTCGATCATGAATATCAGCCATCCCAAAAAAGATCGACTGATCAAGGATCATAAAATCCTAGAGCACAAGAATAAGCCATTGAATTTAGAAAAACAGATTGACTAAAACACAAACAAGAAATCATTTTTTCAAAACTTTTCAGGAGTGGGGTAAGAGCATATTTGAACATATTTATTTTCATGAACTATAAAAACTAACCTCAAATCGCAAACCTTCCCCCCTTCGAATGAGATTCAAAACTCTGCGAATCTGCTGAAACAAAATAAAATTAGTTGCATTTAAATGCAAACCCTTCCAGAAAAGAAAGGACGTGTGCTTTTACATTGCAAAAAGGAAAATATTTTTCTCAATAAAATCTACGCAACACATAATGCCAGACCAGTAGTAACTGGTAGTGAAGCAGGAACAAGCTTGTATTCATCCCTTCACCAACCAGTTGCACAGTAGAGGGCTCGATTCTTTGTCAAGCATGTGGTTAAGTGCCTGGTATACCTTGCCATCATCAGTGATGGAGACCCATTGTAGGCTCACAATGCTAACAACTGAATTCATAGGTGCATACTGGAATCCGGTTAAAAATATGTATTTCAAATGAAACAGTAGGACTTCTCTAACTGACAATAGGATTTGCAATAACTAAGAACTGCGAGATGTTCGCTCCATGAAGTATATTGGAACCGTCCAAAGATGCATAGAGCAGTCAAGCATCTTAGCAACAATGTCCTCTCCTTCCCGTCCCAGCAACCCCCTACCGAAATAGTGGAGTAAAATTTATATTTTAAATGTTCATAAGAAATCATTGCATCTATCCCATTTGTCAATACAGATTGAAACAACCACTCATAAATATTTATGGTTTTAACTACAGAACCATTGTTGCTAAGATGTTCCAATATTTTTTATTTTCTGCTTTACATGGCAAGGCAATAATGACTAGTTCTTAAGAAATAAGAATTACTTACTCAAAGAACTCAGTCGATTAAAAGGGTAAATCAAGAGGGAGAAGTAAAAAGAATCTTGTGCAATTACTCAAAGGGACCGGAACGCCATGGTTACCAAGAGAGTAACAGCTCTCAGAGAGAGAGAGAGAGAGGTAATCTTATCTTTTAGGTCAGGGTTATAATAAAAAATATGGGAATTTTATGTGACCAGAATATATTGTTATCAAACAGTTATTTGATCAGCTCTACTAGACAATACAAATTGTTTGGTCATTAAAAGACAAAATGTTGATAATACAAACATAGTGAAAGTAAGGCAGTTAACATAGATGCTTGGCAATACTAGAATAGATAGATAAAGGTACGTGGATAAATTAATGGAACCAGGATTTAAATGATTTACACATCTTGCAAAGACAGAAAATTCTATTTACCCACTAAAACTGGTTCGAGCTAAGCAATCCCAATACCACACATAAGAGTTAACGAAATGATGAAAATTGAATGCGGTAGCAAAATCACAAAAATGTTTTCATATAACATATCAGAATAACCCCACTAAGAGCAAATTTTGGCATAATGAATATTTCAAGAATCCAAATCTTTTTTATGTTGCATCGAGTTGTGAATATCTTAACGTGGCACCAAACTGAGTTAATTTAATACCTAAAAAGGAGAGAGGTAATTATGCAGCTACTAACAAATTTCTCAAAACAAACAAAAAGGAAAAATGATTTGACTGATTCATTTTCTGCTTTTTCCCTAACTATCAATGGTAACATTAGAGGGTCCAGCAATTTAAGGAGGTTTACAAAGGTCAAAAACCCTATCACAACCAGACCAGATTTAGGAAATAGCATATGCTCTGAGAAGGCAAGTACCCACAGAAATGCATGCTGAAAAGGTCATGTTCTAGTAGGATTGTTGAAATGCAGGTTACAATCAATCAAGTCTAAATTACGACATGATGTCAAGAAGGAATCATTGAACAAGTTTTATGTAAATAAATTAAATGGACTATTGATAATGTTAATTTCGAATTTTCCTTTTAACAAACTAATGTTAACTAACTGAAAGAAATCAGAAGATAAAATTGCATACCTCAGAAACTAGCCTACTTCTTCCTTCACCGGCAGCAGCAAGAGTTCGCAGTGAATAAGGTGCTCCAGAAGCACCATCAAGGTGTCTCTCCAACAACATTGCTGACCTTGAGTTTGATAGATGATGCCTATGATTACTAGATCCAGATGAAAGTGTTGTCTCCTGAGGAGTAACAGAAGAACCGGAACGTTGAAGCGCATGAGTACTACTCTGACCAATGGACTCTGTACCTGCTGAAGACAACAAAGATCTGCGAACAATTTCCGACGGCCGCCTTGTATATTGTGGAGAACTACGATGGGGAACCCAAGGAGGTACGGATGAATTGACCCTTGAAATAGAGCTGCTAGGAGGAGTAGCAACATTTCCGGCAATACTGGTATTTCCACCGGCTAAACTCCAATTGGTAGGATTTTGTGATGAACTTCTTGGATCAATAGGAGGGCCAAACATAGGGTGTTCTGAAATGTTTCTTGGAACATTTCTTACAGTAGGTTCTTCATAAAGCACAGCATCTCTCTCTCCAGTAATAGCAGAACCTGATGGACTGCTAGTTCTTGAGCTAGATGCTCCATTCCACCTCAACTGTGGATTACGGCGCACATATGGAACATGCATAATAGCAGATGGTACATGAAAACTTCTGTTTTCTGCTGCAGTTGCTGGCCGGGAGTTATTTCGAACATGTAGTCTCGATGAATGCTGGGAGGACAAAGCATTTACATCTCTAACATCAACCTCCGTAGAAAACAGATTCCCAGGTACAGAATCTTGTTGGTGTGATCCATTAATCCGCAAGCGGAAATTTGGGCGAGAACTTTCAGCAGTTACTGTAGCAGTCAAAGTAAGAGGAGTTGCTGAAGCATTCACTCCAAAACCAGGTCCATTTCTTGGGTTTGCCTGGCCCTGTACATTCATGAACAGGTTGTTCTCTGTGGGTGTAGACACATTTATGCTGCCTGTTGCATGCTGAGGGGCTGGTAAAGCATGCCATAGACTGCTTTCAGCATGATGAAAATAATTTGAACTTCCAGAGCCAGAAGACTGTCCTACTTCAAGTACTTTCCTTTTACATGATAAGCGTCGTCCATCAACGGCACAACTGGGCCTGCCAAAGCTCTCCTCCATTGCATACCCGCCACATCCAGAAGGAACCCCAAAAGGATAAGATGAACTGCTAGCTGATGGCATCAGCTCACTTGATGATCCAACAGATTTGTATGCATTAGGACGCTCCACAACTTGACAATCTTCATCATTGTCCAAAGACCTTGAACTCATGTTAAGATCCTGAGGAAGGGAAGCTGGGCTAGTAGTTTGCAAAAACCCGTTTGTAGACTGGTTTCTGTTCAAGTTTGCATCGACATTATTCAATGCAAGAATATTTGAGGGTTCATATCGCCGTTCTTCCAATGTGACAGCTTCCCCAGACCGGACACTCGTCAATGATGGCCATCCGTGTTCTGTTTCTCTTTCATTTTGACCAACATGACTCGTTGCCACATTTGAACTACTTTCACCTCTATTCCACCCACTTAAATTCTCCTCTTGACTAGCATGATTCAAATATGAAACATTTGTATCACTCGTTGGTATCATAAAATCTGGTATTATATGTTGCGAGGAAGGCTGCATGTTATTCCAAGATATCTGCTGATCTATGCCAGCATCATTTGATTGGGATTCACTATCAAAGCATATATTTTCAGGCAAGGTACTCACAGCACTCCTTTGCCCTTGCATTAGGGCTAAACGTTCAAACACTCGAGACAGGTCCAAAGAAAAAAATAACGGAGACGCGATATCTGGCACTGTTGTTCTTCAGCAAATCTGACAACATTAAACCAAGAAACAAAGGTCATATATAAATAATTCAGAAGTCACAAGAGTATATAAGTATAGTGACTCTCCATAGCGTGAATAACAAAGAATGTCAACCAAAGACGCAAAACGGTAAATAAGTGCTGCTAACAAACTATGATAATCCACATTTATAATGCCAAGAGGATCCAGAGAAAAGTCAACATGGTTTAATATTAGCAGCGTGCAATCCAATGGCAACAATTTTTTACTATCTAAACCCCAGAATCGTTTTATCTTAAATAAGACATAAATCATAAAATGTCAAGTTACTTTTCAGTAACATTTTGTTTCCAAATGTGCTTGGTTAAATTACCTTTTTCTAAAAAAAATAATACTTATTTTGGAAGTAACTCAAACTTCCTGTTAAAAAAAAAAAACTTACTATTTGTAACTTTAACCAATAGAAAAATTATTTATTTTGAAACTTAATTATTTTCTTATATGTGAACTTTTTTATGTTTAGGCAAGTGTGTTCATAGTAGATATTAAATAAAATCGATGACAACCATGGGTCATCTGTCAAATTTGTGTTCATTGTTAGCTTCAATGTTGCACATAATGACCAGCAACTATCCTAGACCTTTGAGTATTATCTCTATATCCAAACATGAAACCTAAGAAACTAATTATTTTATTTTCACAATCCTACCACCCTAGCAGAAGTACTCTTACTCGAAAAAAGTGTAATACAACTCAATCTCAGTTTTATTTCTAGCTGAAACCTGGCACCTCCACAGAAATACCACTACTCGAAACAAACACATTATTATCGTCTTATTCTCCATCCATGCATCCAAAAGATTTTATTTCCAATGCCCAATAAGAAATCACAACTGCATTACAATAAAGAGCATTATTTCCCATCTTGAAAACTTTTTACTGCCCCATGTGTCAACACTCTGTATACCGTTTGTCGCATTCTAACCCCAAATACACTATGAAGACAACAAAACTTTGAGCACCGACAAGAATTTGACATGTAATCTCTCTCACATTCAAAGACCTAAAACCATCAAAACAAATGCATCAGTGTGTTTCCCTTTAACATTTCGAAACCTTGAAGCACCAAGATGAATACATAAATAATTGTTTTTCTTGACAAGCCAACCATTACACAAGCACCAAACTAAAGACGGAAACATCACCAACCAACAGCAACGCTGCAATTAAAAAACGCAAAGAAGAATCCGCCCCAGTTGGAAAAAAATTATACATTTATGAATATGCATGTGTGGGTGTCGAGATACAAAAACATAAAAATACACATACAAACGAGATTTTATAAAACAAAAGGAAAAGAATCCTCCGCAGAGAAGAATTTTTACAGAAACTCGAGAATCTTTGATGAAAACAGAGAAGCTTCAGAACACATTTAATCATGAATTACTTACATATATAACAACCATCTTGAGAGTAAATAATTGAAAGGACAGATAGAGCTTATGAAATTGAAAGGGCTGGAAAATCTTTCATTTTCATTTTTCCTAAAAATGAAGAGACCAAAGACTAAACCCATTCAAGATAAGGGCTAGAGAAGATAAAAGCCATAAAACAAAATGGCAAAAAAAAAAAAGTGTTGAACCCCAAAAACAAAAAACAGCACACAGGATATAACCATCAAAGATCGATACATAAATGAAAGAATCTGAGAACTTTTACCAGCCAAAGAGCAGCAGATTGAGCGGCGATCTACAATCAAGACCTAAAAATAGCAAAACGAGCGTTAGAAAAAGAATCTTTATTCAAAACATTGTCTGGAAACTTTGAAATAAAACCTCTCTCACCCACCTCTCTTTTCTCTTCACATACAGATTAGAACAGAAGAAAAATACATAGATATAAACGCAAACACAAACCTCACCGCTTTATGAAGAAAAAATGTAGAGAGAGAGAGAGGCTTCCTTAGATGAGATGATGAGATCAGATGAGAATAAAACGGTGGGTGGGGTGCTTGGTGTGGTGTGAAAGAGAAAATGAGGGTGGGATTAATGAGGACAGTAATCTTTAATTTACTCATAAAAACACCCCAACGTAGGCCAACAGGTCATTTTACCTCACAGACAAAAAAAAAAAAAAAAAAA
>CAIGRT010022551.1:0-13526 GCA_903798405.1 Fraxinus platypoda | reverse complement strand
GTCCAAATTTTGTACAATATTGCAATAGCCCAATTTGACATAAAATTTCCCGGTAACAAATTGTGGATGATATCAAGTAACCGGAGCAATTTTCAAGTGTTTAAACTCGTTCAATTACAATTAACAATTTCAACTTTCATGATTGCCACGGAAGAATTCAGAACCAAAGCTAATAAAGATATGAGAAAGAACTGTAACAATCCTAATTTCGAACTCTTCTTTTCGATTGTTTAGAACAAAAAAAAGAGGAATAAATCGTTGATGTGTGAAGAATTCACCAGCACATGATTCAAACAGCAAAAAATCTACATAATTACTTCTGATGGCTGAGGCTGCTCAGCTAATCTTTTATTTTTATTATCAGAAAAATTGGTTACCAATCACAAGCAACTTACTGGATCATTAATATACTATTACCAAAACTCTAACGAAAATATAACTGGAAAGACCCAAAAAATCTCAAAAAATAAATAAACTTACATCTTTAATCTTAATATCCCATATCTTAATAATACCAAACTTTTTGAAAATGTGAAAATATACCACTGTTANACTTTTTCAAAATGTGAAAATATACCACTGTTAACGAATGATTAACCACACAAGCTTGCACAAAATACACGAGTATACATCACTTGGAAACGTATGCACCCACCCGAACCGCACTGAAGAAAAATCATTTCAATTCATCGAAGAACCAGTAAAATAAATGCATAAAATGGCTATTAATTAGTTAAAATAGCTTATAAGTTGAACGATCAAGGAAGTTGGATGTTAAAAACAGGAATTAAAATTTTTTTTTAAAAAAAAAGGCAAGAAAGAAGAAGAAGAAAATATACCTCAGCTAGAGTGAAGCCAGAAAATGATTGTCTCTGCCTTGGCCGAAGATCCATTTAATGCTCGATTATGCAGCCTAAAGCCTCAGTTTTGCGAACTGATTTTCTCAAATTGTACCAATCAATGTACAATTAATACACCCAAAAAGACAGCCAGATAGAGGGAGATTGATGTGAGAAATTGTGAGTTTTATAATTTTGTTTTGTTCAGGGAAAATTGAGAAGAGAGAAGCCGGCGGGCCTCTTCCGCCTCGCCTCAGATCCGGACATGTCGTCGTCGTCGACGTCGAGAAGAGAGAAGTCAGCGGGGGCAAGAGAGAAGAAGAGATGGGACTTTGAGTTGAGAAGAGAGGAAGCCAGGGAGAAAAGCTAAAAATGGTGTTTAGCGTGTTTTCCAATTTTACTGTGTAAAATACTGAAAACGTCCAAAACGGAATTTTCCTTGTTTTTGCATTTTTAGTAAAACAAAAATTTTTTTTTTTCGAAAATGCGTTTTCGAAAATAAGAAAGAGAACTCATTTTCACTGTTTTGGAAAATTGAAAACAGAAAACGATCCGAAAACAGCAAAGAGAACAGAACCTTATTTTCTCTATCTTGGAGATTATAGGGATTGGGGCAGGATGGGAAAGAAATGTAAAATTTGTTAGTTGTATGATTTTGTGGGATGAATTTATAGGCGAGATGGAAATTTGTTTGATTGTTTAGAGGTGGTGGTGGAGGATGAGGAGAAAGAAAATAGTTTTTTTTTTTTTTTCTATTTTTTTTTATAATTTATTTGAAATTCGTTTGTATTTTTCAAAAAAAAAAATTTGGGAGTATGGTTGCAATTAATTCTTTATTTTTCTTTTCTTTTCTTTTTAAACATGAGGGTATATTCATAATTTCATAGATTTTTATTTAAAAATTGGATGAAAATGATTATTTTCGCAATGAAATGTTGAAATAGGGGTGAAAATGTAAGAAAAAAATTGCAATGTTGGGATGTTTTACACAATGAACTCCATACGTAGGAACGTTTTGTGCTAATAACCCGTATGAATTACTCGATTAACAATGTTGAACGTCATATATTGATGTTTATTATTTAATTAATAAAACTTGAAACATGTGCCAACACGGGTCCATAGCTCAGTGGTAGAGCAATTGACTGCAGATCAATAGGTCACCGGTTCGAACCCGGTTGGGCCCTGTTTGAATCTTTTTTTTGTTTTTAATTCTGTTTCAAATGAATATTTTAAATATTCAAATAGCTTTTTATCCCCACATTTCAATTGTAAATTGGAGTTAAACTTAATATTTCTGTATATATATTTTAATTGATAATTGGTAAACTCATGAGACTGAACTTATAAATTCACCAGCTATGAAATGTTGTCAATATTTATTTATCAAAAATTCCAAACGATCTTTTACCATACAAATTAGTCCAACTTCATGTGTTAGAATTTTAAACCATACGACTACGTAGCTAAATTAAATCGTATAGCTTACTACAATCGTTCCAGGTTTAGATTTGCTATCACAATTTTATTGTCCTCTCAACGGTCCCAAATACATTTTTGATAGCTCGAAATGTTACCCTTTCTTAACAACATAATGTTGAGTAATGTTCTGAAATGCCAAAAAATGTGTTGACGTGTTTGTTCCATTTACTAAGGAGTGATGAAGTACAGAAGCGTCGAAATACTAAAATAACAAATAACAAATTCAGGATAGGTTACAACTCGAATAACCTACGACGAAAAAAAGTATTTACTAGATTTTGCAGTCATTATTGACGTGATTGGGAAAAGTACTCGAAAAGACACCAACGAATCCACCTAACTGAACACAATATACGAAATAAGCTAGCTAGTAAGAAACAGGCACGATGGACTTTGAATCTCTCAATTTGCAACTCTAAACCGAATTTCCCATTCATACAGATTACATGATAAGTTTTCTACCAACAAATGGGTAGCATAAAGAACCTCAGATAAAATCATTGTCAATTATATACGTACATTTCAAAATCTCAAGATTGCATTTACGAAGACAGATTAGCTAATTCACACATCATAGAGCTTTTCTTGAGCTTCCCAATAGCGATAAATAATATAAGAAAAAGGACGAAAAGACTTCAGCAAAAACATTAGAAACGCCGCATATCTTTGGGCGGTTTGAAATGTACAGGATGAGTTTCTGGAGTTGCCGTTTCATCCTCTTTCCACATCTTGATAGTCTTGTCTGCCTCACAAGTAATAAGTCGAGAACCCGTTACGTCATAGGTCATAGCATAGATACCAGCTTCACTATCAAGTGACCCTGAAATAGTAAAACCAAAATTTTCAATATTGCTGCTTTCAACAAGCCACAAGAGAACCCAAATTACCCAATCTGTGCAAGATACATACCGGGCTGAACAATTGTTTGATCTTGTTGGAAATTGTGACCACTCCTCCAGTCCCAGAACCACATGCTTCCATTATCACCTTAAATAAAAAATGAGGGAATTAAGAAGGATTAAAGAATAATACCTCCACCTAAAAATAAGAAGAAAAGAAACAAAACAAAACTAATGAAAGATGCAAAGGAAAAAGTAAACTGCATAATTATTAAATTATGTATTGACTTTTACCTCCTGTGGCCAATACACCCTCTTCATTGACTGCCATTGCATTAATGATTGTTTTCTGTTGAGAGCTGTAATATGCAAACATAAAGTCGACATGTCATCAGAAGAACGTAATGATATTCTTGCTCAAGCATACAGACCAATAATTGAGAAGCATAAACTTGCACATAGAGAAATTTATGGCAAGCATCAAATTGCAACACAACTAAATAAACTAAGCGGTAAAGCTTGTCATACCAACTTGGTTCACAAGTTCCCATTGATCTAGGTATGAAGATCATACTACGAGTTATCTTTGTATCAAGCAATGCAAATATGAAGCAGAACCTATTAAGAGAAACAAAGAAAAGTCTCTCTCTTTACGTGTGCATCTTGTAATGAATGGTGTCAGACAAAATCAATCTTGCCGTTCCATTATTGAGGAGATCCGCAATAAGAGGAAATCAAATAGGGGATATATAAGTCTTCTTCAGTGTCATTGAAGAAGGGTTAAGGACACTTATTCCAATGTAATGTAATGCTGTAGTTTCTATTTAAAGCAATTTTGACCAAGAGTGGAAAGATAATTGGTAGAAACATTCATGAAAGATTTGTAGATAATGAGTAGCAAATTAAATATAAAATTGCTTGTGCATCTCAGAGTTCTCATGGAAACGGTGAAAATCTAATTGAACGACGTTCTTTACACGTAGAAGATTGAAACAAGGTCTGTCATCGTAGAGATAAATTTATTATACTTACATTGCCATCATTCAACAAACCAAAAGTTCAACTTTGCTTAAGATAAACATAATCCCAGGTCATCAGACCATATGATATAACACATCATTTTTCAAATCAACCCCTCCTATGGAAAGTTTTGTTGTTTTTCCTAAATCTGACCAATAACACGATTAATACACCCATCAAATGCAGTTTGCTTTCCCAATATCCCTTGCCTTACTAGTGTGAAGAGAAATATATTTGAGCATCAAACAAAATGACTATTGATTTTGTGTCCATAAAATTTATAAGGTACGTTGCATGACATCAAGAAACTCACAGCATGTTGTGCATAAATTCTCCTCTAGGAAGGCTGAACTTTTTTATATTCTCAGCAGAAGCAGATGCAAAACAATCTCTGCAAAATAACATCATTAAATCAATAAAGTGCTGAGATTAGAGAAAACAAGTAAATGTTCAAGCAAAAGATAGATCTTCGCCACAGAATAAAAAAGAAATATGGCAGACAGGTTTACGTACTCCTTGGGATGCTGAGTCATTGCCCGTACGGATTTTTTATGGTGTGTCAGAGTTGCCATTGTTTTACCTGCCAGACATGAGCAACTGAAATTTAAAAATGAGAATGTTAGAAATTTATAATGGAAGATTCAATAGTTCTTCAAATTACGTTACCATATCTAAGGTCCCAGAACTTTATAGTTGTATCATGAGAACCTGTTATGACTTGTGGATCCTGCAAATCAAAGCTATTTCATTAGGATTAGTTGTCCAGTTGCCTCTCAACATAATATTCATAGTTTTTAAACTTCTTTAAGAACATTCACTTTAAGCCCCGTTGGGCCCTTAGAAAAACTCATTTTCAATCACATATTTTATTGGACCCACAACTTTTATCAACGTTTCAACCACACATTTCATCAACTTTTATCAAAATCTACTGAAAATCTGATTTTAATCTGCAACAATCATGAGCTAAAATTTGTGCACATTTTAGGCGTTTCGTTTGAATATCCGTTGGGCCCTTAGAAAAACTCATTTTCAATCACATATTTTATTGGACCCACAACTTTTATCAACGTTTCAACCACACATTTCATCAACTTTTATCAAAATCTACTAAAAATCTAATTTTTAGCTAAACCAAACAGGGGCCAAGTCTTTAGCAATAAAGATGAAGTCAATTTGATAGTTTTTTTTTGCATAAAGAGAAATGTTCTCTTTGCCACATCAATCAGTTAAAGTCGATTGTCCCATACTAGCACTTCCATGCAATAATTCTATCAAAGGTCCTATTACAGGAATAGCTTTAGATACACCTGTTACAATTTTCACCGCCCAATAACCAATTTGGTCATGAGGTAAGGAATAAGAATTGAATAGAGGTATCTAGGGATAATTCGCTTTCAAGCGATTATTCCCTAGATACACACGTCGTGTATTTTCCCGAACATCAATGATATTCAGCGTGTTATCAAATGCCATTTACTTCCCCCAATAACACTTGTGGTCCTTGACACGTCATAAAAAAAGTTGATTTTACCAAAAACATAGCAAATATTATGAGATGGAGGAAGCATAATTACCAACTCCCTTGTAAATGGGACAGACATCCAATTCGATACTTCTCCAAGCTACAAAATAATCACTTACCGTAGGTCGGGTGAAAACTGAACAAACAGTGTTATCATGCCCCGAAAGTGCATGAATTTGCATTTTGCTGCGAATATCCCACACCTGAAATTAGGGTTTTATCAAAATTAAGTGATTATTTATCACCTCTCAGGCATATCTAAAACACTGAGCTGAATATCTATCACATGCGAAGAAATAAAGATAGTGTGAAATTAGTGTAAGTATGATATACATACCCTGCACACAGAATCTCGACCGCCTGTGAGCAAAATGTCAATGGTTGGATGAACAGCCAAACAATAAACACCACTCAGATGACCATGATAAGACCGAATGACCTGAAAAGTGAGGTGAAGAATGAGGTGCATGCTCAACCAGGATCACTTAACCTAAAATAGTTCACATTCTATCAATAACCTTATTCTGCTCCAGGTCCCAACATTTAACTTGTTTGTCGTCACCAGCAGAGAACATGTATGTATGCTTGCTGCTAACAGCCAGGCCTGTAAGGAAAAACTAGTTCTTACTAGTCTTCCATATGGCTTAGAAAAGAAGGAATAGACTGACAGTAGAAAGTAAACTACCTCTTATTTGTTCGATATGTCCAGTAAGAGTGAGTTTAAGGCGCCCACTTGCTAAATCCCATATCTTGCCAGCATTACAGAAAGAAAATAATTGAAGGAAACCAGAAAAACAAAAGAAAGAAATAGAATGGCATACTTATTGATGCTAAATAATTTGAAATATTCTGGGTGTAGAAAATGATTGGTTTTCTATAACATCATAGGAAAAGATATATTAGCTTCTGATGAAAAATAATGAACATAACTAAGCTCAATAGACCAAGGGCAACAATCTTAGTGCTGCATCTAATATCCATATTTACGAATTGCTTTATTTCTTCAAGACAGTAATTAAATAGTTCATTTAACCAGATATATATATTTCATCCAACTAATTCATGGGATTACTTTTATCTGCATTATAATGAATAAATGGTAGCGAACTTCACAGTCCCGAAGCTAGAGTATCGACCATTCGCTTTTACCTATTTAAAGCCTGTTTGAGCCCCATTTTATTGAAGAATGCATTTTGGAATATTAAATTGATGTAGAATGTGTGGTTAATAAATAAGGAAAAATTTTGGATTTGCGTGTAATATTATTTTATTGAAGAATGTGTGGTTGAAAATAAGAGAGAAAAATGTATTTTGAAAATAATGTGTACCAGACAAGAGCATAATTATACTTTCACTTCAGTACAAAGTAACTATGTTTTATTTTTTTGGAATATTAAATTGATGTAGAATGTGTGGTTAATAAATAAGGAAAAATTTTGGATTTGCGTGTAATATTATTTTATTGAAGAATGTGTGGTTGAAAAGAAGAGAAAGAAAAACGTATTTTGGAAATAATGGGAATCAAACAAGGGCTTAATTCAGGTTCTACAATCAAATATGTGATGGAACTTTTGAATCCATTTGACTATTTCAAAATAGCCAGTTAATAATAGATATATACTCTCTCCTCACAGTAGCATTTATCAATCTTCTGGCCTACAACCATTGAAGCAAAAATATAACTTAGTTAGCGAACTCTCAGCTGGAAGAATCACATGAGAGTATTGCATTTATCTTAGCAAACTTCACAAGCACCATCCAAAAATTTATTCTAATTGCAATTTAGGTTATGAATTTACAATGCATGCTTGGAAAGTGTTCCGTGAGCCATGACATCTTTGGCATAGTGGTCAATGTTTTAAGATTTTGAGTCACTCACCTTGATTGTACGATCTGCTGATCCCGTACAAAACCAATTATTACTCGGATCAACCGCAACAGACCGCACCCATCCTAAATGGCCGCTGATGACCTACAGAGTTCAGAAGTCAAATTTTACAGGACAAAAGTTAGCTGTGTATTTAACCAGATACATCAAAATAAGGGAGGTCTTAATTAAAGCACATAAAAGTATAAAACTATAGTATCAGCCATGCCCAGTCCTTGACTTGGCCAAAGCATTGGATCAGTGGTTCAACTAGTAGGTCATTTTCAGACCATAAATCTGAAAAAAAAAATATTTTGTGATACAAAAATGATGCATAATATAAGCTAAAAAATAAAAGCGTCATACGTTTGAAAGCATTGCATAAAGTAAAATATAATTGTAATTGAAAGATGAAGAAATGCTCAAGTATTCTCTCTTTAGTAATACAAATCAAAGATATATTGAGCCCCTGTTTGAGCCACATTATTTTTTTCATTCTCATTCTTCTACTCATTTTCAACCACACATTCTTCAATAAAATAATATTTTCATCACATCAATAATTTTTCCTTCTTTTTCAACCACACATTCTCCACCAATTTACTATTCCAAAATATATTCTTCCAAAATAATATGACTCAAACACACCCTAATTATAAAATGGTAGTTTGAAAATAAATAAATTACTTTCATTAGTTTAATTGATAATTTAGGGATTAGTATAAAAAAAATCATAAAGCCATGTTTGAGCCACATTCTCATTTTCATTCTCATTATTCTACTCATTTTCAACCACACATTCTTCAATAAAATAATATTTTCATCACATCAATAATTTTTCCTTCTTTTTTAACCACATATTCCCCATCACATAAAAAAAAAAATGCATTCTTGGAGCAAAAATGTGCACCAAACAGGGGATGAGTTGTTTTTCCTCTTTCATGCTTCTCTAGTATTTTTATAGCTGTGTCTATACAATTACTCTCATCTGTTGCTATAGTCATTTCTGATTTCTGATGAGATTTCATTCATTTATAGTTTCAGATTTGCCTTAAACAATAGGTCCATGATCAATTTTTTAATACTGTAGGAAAAAGTAATCTGCTGATATATATTCTTTTTAACAGTTAAAATATATTTCATAATCTCTCATTCTGTTTCCTTTTCGACTTGTATATTATTTATCAAAACTTATCAGTATCATTCGGAACATCCCTTTCCTTGCCATTGCATTATCGATAAAATTAAAATATCAAGATCTTTAGAATCACCTGTCATCATGTTATATCTCCACTCCTGAACATATTAAGATTAGTTCTCTTATTCAATCACCACATGCAGATGAGAATTTTCATAAGCTAATGTTTGAACTCCTTGAATCATGTATACTATATTTATTTTTCTTATTTTTTACCCATTGGAGGAAATAAAAAGTTATAAATAGTTTATGATAGTTCCTTAAAATAATTAATTCAGAAAGATAATCCCAAATGGATGATTTATTTTTCTGTGTCATTATTTTTAATAGAATTCCTCAAGAAGTTGTATATGCTTTTAGTTAGTGATAAAAAACCAACAAGTTAGAAGGCACTGTGAAAAGAACATGTATAGTTATGTGAAGAAACTTAATATAGGATTAGAGATGTTCGTTACCCTGTAATTTTTCCATGGAGCATGCCATACGGGGCGAGGCCACTTGCTTGGGATTCTCTCCATAATGGCTGATGTTGAAAAATTCCTGCAACACAAACAGATATGTTGCTTTAAAGAAAAGTTAATCAACATCTCACATTATCCTCATACCTGACAATCCCTGAAAGTTGAAAAAGAGAAAGAAAGGAGGAAGCAGCGTTTGCTAATTCAGTTTAACAAAAAGGCCATAAAAGATCTGCCCTGACCTCGAAGTTAAATAATTAAAACAACAATGTTATAATTAACTGGAAACTTGGTGCCACAGCCACAAATCCAGGAACTTAGGATTGTTAAAGTTTATATTATTCGTAACATTATTAAGCCTCTGTTTGGCAAAATTATAAATCATTTGTAAATGGTCAAACTTCATTTTCAACCACACATTCCAATGAACCACAAATACTATCCACTTATCCAACACTCATTTCTATCTATTTATAATATTAAACCGTAAATAAAATTTTCCCAAATGGAGGCCAATCTATGAAGCTGCAGTGGAGCTGACCTTAGGTTTCAGATAACAATAACAAATAAAGAAAAGAGAAGTGGTCAAACCTTTCAGATGAGCCCCAAGCTGGAACTACTGTGGTTCTGCCTGGAAAACCATTGTCAGTCCTGCACCAAATAATTACATTAAATGAGTTTTAACAGCAAGAGCATATGAGGTAGATGATTATGCAGATTAAACTGTAAAGCCAGATATGTCAATTCTGTATGCTTCAGAAATACAGCACATCATGTTTAAATGGAAAAATTTGCAGAACTTCTGTTTTCACGTGGTATCTTAGAAATAAATTTTGTTTTTACAATCTTCCATGATATACAAGAGAGAGAAACAGAGATGACAAAACTGTTAACACAAAGAAAACGAAGGCAATAAATACATACGAGCCACTTGGCTGAATAGTAGGACCAACCACTATATCCTTATTGGAGACTCCCTTCTGTGGATCCGTTGAACTTTCAGGGCCTGCAGAGAATTCAAATTCCACATCAACAAACTAGACACAAACAAATAGCTATAACCTAGAAATGCTAAAAAGAACACCGATATGCATAACATCCATTGAAGCAACAGATTATAGATATCACGTCATCAAGTTCATCTTTTTCAAGTAGACATTTTTACTGTGTATCAACATAATATCTTGAGATATCAATGCTACCAATAGGTTAAGAAGATTTGAATATCAGCAAGGTTTTTAATACCTGGGAGTGCAAGGGCATTGGAAGGAGCAGAAGCCTGCTGCGCTTTACTTTGTGCAGCTGCCTTGGCAATAGAAGTTGCAGTATCTTTTACTTCTCCATACTCAGTATTGAGCTTCACAATCAACACGAAACCTCTTCATTACGGAGAAATAACATAAAATTACCACGTAATTACAATTATACAATAGTTATACAATACGCTTCAACATCGCACATCATATAAGAAACCCACATATTCTCCACTCTGGCTCAATTCATTTATCTTCCAATTTATATACATTAATGCAGTTTGTTTTCTTTTTCTACGTATTTATGCAATTTATAATCCCCTGTTCACAGAAAATAGCAAAAGAAGAATAGAATAGCAATAAAAATTAACATAATACTAACTAGCATAATGTACTCAAAACCTAATTCTCCCAGGAAAAAAAAAAGGAATATCCATACAATAGATGATCAACCTTCCAACAACCCACAGCTTAAAAACTTAAATTTTTATTTTCCATTATGCAGCTTGATTTATTTATCTAATACTTACACAATTTATAATACCCTTGTTCCCCATAAAAGCAAGAAAAATAAACATTTTACTCGATAGCATACTGCACTAAAAGCCTAATTCATCCTCTGCCCCTTGGTTTGTATAGCACAAACACAGAAGTGCGTACATGTTAACAAGCACTAACCTTATGGCTCATCCGAATCTTCTTGCTGCAAACCCAAATCAGCAAGGAAACAATTAGAGAAAAGGGAAGACATAATATTGACATTTGAAAATTAAGCAGTATTACATCCATATGCTATAACTCAAATACAAGAGCATTGTATGACAGTCTTCGGTATTCCAAGTAGGAATGACAACGGGGCGGGTATGGGATGGGTCGGCCATTCTCAATCCCGTCGCGTCGGGTATTTTTGTTACCTTACCCCATCCCCATACCCGGTCGGGGTGGCCTGCCCCATTTATCGCCCCATTCATTTTTTTTTTTTTTTTTTTAAATTTTATTTTTTGCTTTTATTTTTTTATGTCTTTAGTTAATTAATATTATTATTTTTTTACTAATTTGTTAAAAATAACTTATATTCTCTTTAAAAAATGATAAATCTATTATTTTTGTTTGATAAAAAACTTAAATTTGAAATTAACTTTAAACGGAGCGGATAGGGTAATGAACATCGCCCCGTTTACCCGGTTAGGCGGGTTCGGGACGGGGATTAACGGGTATCGAGTTGAACAGATTTTTTTGCCATCCCTAATTCCAAGTAACCTTTCTTGCCAAAAACTCATGAAAGGAAAGGCAAAAAATAGAGAAAAGGGAAGAGCTTGAGGTATTTAATAATATTGACAATCTGAAATTAACGAAAATTACATCCATGTGCTAAAACTCAAATACAAGAACACCATTCACAACATGTTGATATGAGAGTTTGGGTATTCCAAGTAAACTTTCTTGCGAAGAACTCATAAAAGGAAAGGCAAAAAATAGAGAAAGGGAAAGAGCTTGAGGCATTAAATAATATGGACCATCAAATAAAAAATTAAGAAAAATTACACTCATGCTAACTCAATACAATATTTAGAATATGTTGATACGAGGGTTTTGGGTCTTCCAAGTACCTCTTCTTTATGCAAACTCATAAAAAGGGCAAAAATTAGAGAAAAGGAAGAGCTTAGGCATTAAATAATATTGACGATCGAGTTGAAAAATAAGAAAAATTAATCCTTGTGCTATAACTGAAATACAAAAACACTATTAGAACTCTTCGATATTAGGATTTGTTGGAATTTGGTTTAGAGAATGAAATTAAGCCCATGTTTGGTGCACATTTTGAGTCCAATAATGTTTTTTTTTTTGTTTGATGTGATGGGAAATATGTAGTTGAAAAAAAAGGAAAAATTATTGATGCGATGGAAAATATTATTTTATTGAAAAATGTGTAGTTGAAAATAAGTAGAAGAATGAGAATGAAAAAGATATGTGGCTCAAACATGGGCTAAGAATGGAAAAGTGACTTTCGTGTCAACTTCGACTAAATATTCGAACTTAATCAGACAATCAAATTATGAATATAAATAGACTACTAACTTGTTTTACTCGTCAAGTAGATCGTCGTGGTATATTTGAAATCTTAAAATCAATTCCGGATGAATGAAAAATTACGGTCCAAAGTTGGAAAGAAAAAAGGATACACGGGCTGGAAAATGGCTATCTCCATCGCTCGCCTATCGCTCGAGCCAGCTCTAGCGGTGAGACTGTCGCTTAAGCGACAGGCTAACGAGAGAAGCTTTGATGAAAATGTATCACTGTCGCTTGAGCGAGAGGTCAGTGACAGATTAGCGACAGCAAATGCTACGACATTTGGCAAAAGTTACAGAGTTTTGGGCATGACATTTCACTCACAATCTTTCCTTTTCTATATAAAGGACTCTTTGGATGTCCATTATGCATCCCATATCATTTGCATTGAGCATTACATCAAAAACTCTTGCAAAATACTCTCCAAAAGTCATTTTAAAACCGTTTTTCATGTAGATAGAAAATTACATTCTAAGTTCGTTGTTGCTTGTGATTTGAAGTGCTTCTACTACAAGTTATATCTGTTGTATCTTGGAAGACAAATGTCGAAATCCTCCAGCACCGTTGCTGTTTTCACTTACCTCGAATTTTTATTTTCCCCTTTGTTTTCTTCTTCCTACTTTCTATCTTTCATTATTTAGAGTTTAATTACACTCCGAATTAAACTTGAAAATTTTATTTGCCATAACAACCATTTACATATACATACCGCCCCCACAGGATGTTGGGTGGGTATTCCAAGCAACCAATCTTGCAGTAAACTCATGTAAGGAAAGGCAAAAATTAGATAAAAAGGAAGAGCTCGAGGCATATTGACTATCTATTGAATATTAAGCAGTATTATTTCTTATATTGAAGAACACTATTTAGGGGATGTTGATGTAACCTTTCAGGATCCGGTGGAGGAAAGTGACCATGAAGAGGTGAGAAGAGATCGAGGGCGCGTTTTAGGGATTTGAAGCTCAGCTTCTTCAG
>CAIGRT010022536.1:0-14395 GCA_903798405.1 Fraxinus platypoda | reverse complement strand
TATATAAATAATTTTGTTCTCATTGTGGAATTTAAAATTGCTAATGAGGACATTTTGGTCTAAATTATAGTAAACTGGACATTGAAGAAATTTTGGACATTTTTCAAATGACTGTAAAACAGTAAAAGTGAACACTTTTGGCAATTTCCTCTAATGGATAAATCTAGATTCTGGACTGGAGTGGACTATAATAAAGAACGACAGGCAGATGAATCAGTGGTCAGCTTCCATTAAAATGGGGCATCTTTCAAACTACATCGATTGTCGGCATTCTGTTTATAACCCATGTTAAAAGAAAATTGGGGATTCCTGTCCCCACTGAAAATGATGAAATGATTCATTTGAACTTAATTATCGAGAATATAACCAAACGTAAAAAATACAATTCATTCCAAGTTCAAATTTGACTTCTAAAGTGGAAGCTTCAACAAGAAAACAGATTTTAAAGGTATTTTACAGGTGGAATAAATACATTAGCCTGTCAACCTCAAAACTTTTAACAAGGAACTTCAATGCATTGTGGTATATTCGATGAGAATTCTACCCAATCTATTCACCATTGCAAGGACCCGAAACCACCGAAATATAACTGAAAATGGTGTAATTACAACCCTGCAGCTTGGATGGTGCGATGGTTTTTGAATTCAAATAGTGATTTTAATTTTTCGACTAGTGTCTGAATATCGTGCCTCCAAGACCATGTTGGGGCATGTAAAGCCCGGATTGAATTCAGACAAACAAGAAGGGTACCACCTTCGTGTAAAAGGACCTGCATGTTAAGGTAAATAAAGATAAGATTATGTATTGACCTTGAGTACAATGTAAATTGACACGAATATTAACATAGGTAAACATTGCACTTCAATCACTAATATTTTATGCAGTTAGTTAGCTGACACAGTGCATAACACATTTTCTTTGACACCAGATGAAAAATCGCAACAGCTTAAATTAACGAAAATTGAAGCATGTGCATGCAAAATAAAGTTCTTGGATAAATATACCGTTAACCAGAGAGGGAGAAACCCCAAAACAGATGTAAGAGATGCCAGAACAATGCTAGATAATGCAAGGGCCACGTTTTGCTTAACCTGCACATGAAGAGCATTAATATTTATAATAAATTGGACAGTACAAAAGATATATACGCATGAAAACTAAGAAAAGGAAAATAAAATACCAAAGAAGTCGTTTGCCAAGATTTAGCAACACAAAATGGAACCCCCGAAATATTGTTCTGCAGCAACATCACATCTGCAACAGCTATAGCAGTTGCACTGGCACGTTCAGCTAGAACAACACCCACAGTGGCAGCCGCCAGGGCAGGTGCATCATTGATACCATCACCTACCATTATGAGGCCCCCCCCTGCCCAAAATTTCAAAAGATGAAGATCATCATGAATTCTATATTTATTCTTCCATGTTGCTTGTAATCAGCAATTGATATGCATGGTTAAATCTACATAAGACATCAATTTACAATGTCCAGCTAAAAGAAGATAGTATGATGGAACAATGTAATTCTCAAGTATATTTAAGGAGTGGAAATTACGAACATCCATAATAAGGATCTATTCATTGATGATATATTTCAGGAAGAGGTCTCAGTCGCAAAAATGGAATATGCTGTAGTATAGATACTAAATGAAAGAAGGCAAAGTCTTTAACTTGGGTATGAAAAAAACTGCACTATTCATCATTAATAATAAGTTCAATTTTAAAATATCAACCTTATTAAGAGGAATAACCTGAGTAACCTGAGCCCTTCTGGGAAATTACCCTTACCAATCCCTTGCAAGATGATGTCTCTTTTGATCACACCAATCAAATCATGGAATCCTGATGCTCGTTTGAGCTTTAAACGGATTGAATCGCTTGTTTGAGCTTATTGGGCTTTGATACCGTACTAGGACATAGAATTTGATCTTAAAAGCCTATCCTTGTTAAAAGGAGTACCCCAAGTACTCATATGTTGTATTTTAGTTTCACCTTTATTTGAGATAGGATACCATTAACATTCCTCCCGTCTCATAAGAGAGAAAATCAATCGACTATTGTTAGGAGATTTACTGTCGCCGATGAAAACACCATCATTACCAGAAAAAGGAGTTGTCAGGTCCTTGCTAGGCATGATGAGGGATCATAAACTTGAATATAAGTATTGTTACTAATAACACAGTGGAGGGAGCAAGAAAAATTGACGGTTAACTCTTTTAAGGACTGAATATGATGGATATTTGCACCTGTATCTCTGGAGATACTTGTAACGTGATAGAGTTTATCCTCAGGCTTTAGGCTGCAGTGAACTTCTTTGATACCCACAGCATTTGCCACTCTCCATGCGCTTGACTCATGGTCACCAGTCAACATCATGACACGGAGCTTTCCATCATATTGCAATGCCTTTATGACATCTGAAGCACCATGTCGAGGCTTATCTTCAAAATGGAATAGAGTTACCTGCATTTCAAATATAAAAATAAAGTTCGTGAGTCCCAGTTTTTGCTCACACTAGAATCTAAAGATAATGTAGTAGATTAAGGGGCTATTGGATTCAAAAGGCCTAGAGCATTTAGTTGACAAGAATGTCATTATGACAGTACTATTTTGTTATCTTCATTGATTCCCAGGTTTTAGGTAGGAAATTTGAGTGCTGGAAACTAGGCCAGCTTTTATTACTTTCAAATTCATGGAATTACATATTAATAAAAACAATGAGAACAAACCATTTGCTCAAAATACAGTAGAAAGTAGAAACCACGACCGATGATGTCTGAATGCAAAATCTTTGCTTCGATCATATCCCACTAGTCTCATTTGTATGTTACGCTCATCACTTTTTGTTGAAAACAAGGATTAAATGATATATACATGTGCCCCTCCAACAGCCAGCTTAACTTTTAGATCAAGTAATTCAACAGAGCATTGAAAGAAGCAAAGGTCCTAGGTTCAAGTCTCACAAAAACTTATAATCTAGTGGTTAAACACTTTCGCTGTATTCCAGGCGAGCATTCTACTTTTCTCTGTTCACTGAACATGTTGTTCCAAACATATTAATTTCGGTAAGTTGTTATACCTACTCTGACTTCGAATTTATCTTCACCTCCGCCTAGAGAAATATATTTACTTATTTAAAACAGTGCAATGTTAATCAGCATCACATTCACAAGTTGTTAACCTCTTTAACAATATATCAGAAAGTTAGAGGTTCCAAATCGAAAGGATATACAAAATAAAAAAAAAAATGATTAAAAGAAAAAGGGAAGAATCACTAGATTATAAGTTGACCATAATTTGACAACTGCAGATCTAAGTGTGCATCTCCATGACTCATCATATTTATTGCAAGTACTTTGTACAAAATAGTAAAACTGAACAAGATTTTTGCCTCTCACAAAATTAATCTGGTAAAAAAAAAAAGAAAAAAGAAAAAATGTTCACCTTTTTGTTATTGACTGAGAGAGCAGCACGAACAAAGTCCTCTCCATAAGAAGAAGTGCTAACAGCCTCCTTAATCTTTTTGGATTCATCATCAGACTGAAGAAGTGATGTGATATAATCCACAGAACCAAGTGAAGCTTTCAATGGCTTACCATCTCCAAGTCCTGGCTATAGTGAATTGAAAATTATTGTAGACTTAATTCGACTGTCATTACTTACAAAACAATCCAGAAATAAGATATACAAGAAACGGTTAAACACAGCATATCCACTCCACTTTTTTCTAGACGCACATGTAAGTTGATTAACCCATCAAAACCTTGGATCGAACTAATTAGAGTGGTTTCAAAAGCAAAGGAACACATGAGACAGCCAAGTCCCCACATACTAGATATGATAGACACTGAGCAGAACTGTGTATTTGGAAAAGATAGTGCCCAACACAACACAAAACCAAACTAGATAAATGGAAAACAAATTTATTAACGACATATCATTTCATTATCTCACCGAATTCACAAGAAGAATCCCCAAATAAGCCAACACGTCATATATCCAATCGGTTGTGCAAGAATAAGCAGCATAGGCTTTCTAAACAGTAAAATAATCATGATATTGAAAGAACCATATGACACCATGAAAAAAACCAGACGTATCATAGTCACCTATATTAAAATCAACTAACAGAGAATTTCGACAACTCCACACAGCACCACTTAAATTGTAGAGGAATCTCATTAAGAAGGGATCCTATTGCTTGAAAACTAACCACAGGAAAAGATTAGAGAACAGTGTATCTCTAAGGCATTAATGAACTCAACGAGCCTGAACACAGTTTTTTAGTAACATAAGAAATCAAGCTTTCTTATGAATACACTGAGGTTGACACGTTATTCTCTCTTTATGGAATCACACAACAAGCTTCCAAGATGGATAATTAGGGGCTAACGGTCTTCCTTCAAAAGTGGACCTCCTCAATCTTATTGGAACCAAAGATGAAGATTTCTTAATTAGCTAGACGAGCAATAGGACCAAAAAAAGTAGAAAGCCCAAAAATTGGTTACACAATAAGAGAATGGCAGGTGATTGGTTGAAAAATGGATTTGATAGGCCAGATACAGAAAGAGGCAGTCAGTTCCAACATCAGCTCAGCTACGTGAAGAGTAGCACATTTGGTTCTCCTTACCAGCTTATTAGTTCGTAAAAAGGGCGAATAGTCCAGGAAATATTCTAGAATAAATTCAAAGCCAAAACAATAGGGTGTAAATGTGTATGTGGGGTGCTCTGGTGTTTATTCTTTCATGTAATTGCAGTGAAAAGTGAAGGAGAGAGAGAGACCACTTGAATGCCTATTATTTCTATAATTCATTTCATTTTATAAATCAATAGTTCAATACACCCAGGTCAATCACAGTTTTCCTTATTTTTACATCAATGCAATCACAGCTCTTCTAGTTTCCTGTTATAATTGATTGGGAATCTACCAGAATTTCAATCTAAAACTAATTGTCCCCAAGTGAAGAGGCTGTCAGGATCACATACTAGTAGTTAGTGGTCTTAAAACAGGTATCTAGTCTAGTTATATAAAATCCAGTACCTCAATGCAAGAAATTGTTGCAAAAAGACCCCTGCCAGGCAAGTTTTCAAAACTTTCAACAGAAACAGAAGGGAGATCTTTTCCCGTGCTATGATCTACAACAGCTCTGTACCAACAAAGAAGATGTAAATTCAATTATAAAAATTGTCCAGAGTCGCATGAGCACAAACATGTAAAAATCCAGTGCAAGGAATTTCAACTGATCCATGAATTCCCTAAAAACGCAACAAAAATCCGGCAGAGACGTGACCAAGAAAATGTCAGTAAACTATTAACCAATGTACACAAAAGCTGCCCCTTCTCGTTTTCATTTTTATTGTCCTTTTCCAGTTCTTATTCTTCTGAAGCAAATTTTATCACCGGTACCCAGTCTAATTGATTTATTAGAAGAATGTGGTGGTCATTTCAGGTGGTAGGTCTGTAGGCTTTAATTTGCAATACCAAGTGAAGGTGATACAGCATTAAAATATTATCAAAATTCATCTTGTGCATCTATTCCATTGCTTCTCAAAATAATATGTACTGTATTCTTATGGAAATAATTATTTGAAAAAAAAAAACCAACCTTTTCAACCGTAAACAGAGAGGAAAGCAGTAATAAGGGTCATCTATCCAAGTTAAAACTTAAAGCAGTTACTAAGTCTAGGTTTGAGCTCCATTCTTTAAAAATTCATTTTCCCCCAAACTCATGTTTCACCACATATTCTCCGAATAAAATAATTTACACTTCAACCCAAATTTTTCCCTCACTTTTTAACCACACATTCTCCAAAAAATAACAATTATAAAATCTATTTTTCCAAAAGATGGGGCTCAAACAAACTCTAAAACAATTGGACAAGTCTTCAGCTTCGAGTTTGTAACTTTGTATATATAGACTTGCAATGAAATCGATTAATATTAGCAAAACGAAATTAGTATGTTTTGTGAGAGAGATTTCCAGATAAATGAAACAACCTTCCAATGGGGTGAGTAGTTCCCTTCTCCAGGGCAGCAGCCACGGCAAGAGCTTCTTTCTCACAGCTTGGCACACAGCATGAAGCTTTTATTTTCCCACTGTTGCTAACATGTCCATGTATTGGTTCAATTGCTTTGCATGTGAATTCGCCAGTTGTTAATGTGCCAGTTTTGTCGAATGCAATGGTGTGACAAGACGCTAGAGCATCCAAAACATGTCCACCCTTAAGCAAGATTCCCTGTCAAAATTAAATTTATATATAATGGGCGTAAAGGAGTAACAAAAGTTCAATCTCACAAAAATTCTGGTCCCCCCCACAAACAAATATTGTAGATCATCATTACTTCTAATAGAAAGCAGTATAGTATAGTTTGTTGCTACCCGATTTGAACAAAGCCAGATGCCCATTGTGTGACATTGGTTGACATCATTAAAATGTTCATAGATTTGAAATCACATCATGACATTTAGGCAAGTCATTCAGGTAATTTGCTGCGTTTGGAACAAACCCATGAACAACTGAACAAGAACGAATCATTCTAGCATCTATATAACATACTAAATAAGATCGATAAATACCTTTCTTGCACAGGCACTAATTGCTGTAGCATATGCCAGTGGGGCTACAGCCAAAGCACATGGTGAGGCGGCCACCATAAGTCCCAATGCCCTGTAAACTGATCCTCTGCAAACTAAAAGAACAAATAAAATTACACAGCATATATATCGAAAGATCCGCTCCAAATATACATATGCGTATCATGTACAACAAACAAATAGACAGGCGACCGGAGATTCATGTAGAAAACACAAGCAGTTTAAACTCAGGTGAAAAGCAACAATCTGTTTCAAGAACAAATTATTATATATGTGCTTCCTTTTGTTTATATAAAGAATCAAATTTCAGGAAACCCCATGTACAAGGTGTACAAAAAAATCAAAGCGCATCTAATATAGCCCCTGTTTGATGGCTATTATAAAAAGAAATTGGGGGAAAATGATGTTTTGCATAGTGATTTTTTAAGATCGCGTGGTTAAAAAGCAGGAAAAAGTTTTGAGTTTATGTGCAGAATATTTTATTGGGTGAATGTGTGATTTAAAATGAGTGAAAAATAAATAGTTTCAATTTAAAAAGAGTCAAAAAGGGACATAGTAAAAGCATCCGTCCATGTACCTAACACAGATAGATTTGTGCACCAAAAAATAAAATAAAAAGAGAAGCATCAAACTTCGGAACCCCCAGGATGAGTTATCAATCCTCGTAAAGGCTCTCCTATTTCTCTCTCCACACAACCAACATCAAACAAAGTGGTACCATATTCCACCACTATCGAAATAGCAAGTATGACCAGTAGCAGTCCATATAAATTGAAGACGTAAGATAAAAGGGTGTAACGCCCCGAAAATTTTAGAATAAAATTTTATTTGTTTTATATACTATATTTTTAATATTTTGAAAAAAATGAGGACTAAAATGAAATAAGTTTTAAATTCCTATCTTATTTGAATCAAATAATTATGTATCGATAGAGTGATAAATGTTGATTTTGATAATGATAATCTTTTTGTGATTTGGATAGAATTTGATTGCAATCTTAATTTGATAAAGTTTAAAAGTAATCATAATTCTATTTTTTGAAATCAATTCTTATCCAAATTCCTTATATACATCGTTTTAAATTCTAGTTGTATACACACTCAATTGAGAATTTCAACTATGAATAGTGTGCAATTGTCCCACAATTCACTACCAAATAATTTTACACGGCAACATTCATATAAAACAGTTGTAAATTGCAAGTACATTTTTTTATAAATCAAGGTAAGATACTTCTATGCAAGTGGTTTGTTTTTTTATGTTTTTATATTCGGTAATTTATGCATGCATTACCAGTGAACCTTCGAATTCTTTATTGAGAGATAAGAGATCCTAAGAGAATTTAAGATAACCTAAGATGGGTGTGTCATTTGGTCACCGATATACTCCATAAAAGAAGAGTTGTATGAAGTATTTATTTTATTGTATATAATTGTGTATGGAAACTGCATGTATTTTATTGAGTATTTTTAAATACTCTCTTACAAAATTTTACATCGATTGGAACAGTGATGAGATGGTGATGCAACTGCCAATAGGAATCGAATAGATAAAACATTAAGTTTATTTTTTTCTTCAAATTATTAGTCAGTTTAATCTGTTCAAGGACAGTTATTTAATTTGTGATTATGTTTTTATTATGGATATTTCAGTTATTTTTATTTAAAAAATATTATTTTATCACTCCGCGAAAATTAAATTTTTGGTAACCCTCCAGTGTTTTTGAAATTTTGGGGCGTTACAGAGGGCAACAACCACTTGGCGACAAGTGGAAGGAGTCAGGAGACACCAGTGCAATTCATAGGGTATATATTGTGCAGAACGATTGATTGAGGAAATAGATCCATAATATACCTGATGTACTGAAAAATGGCCATTTGAATAGCAATGGCCCCAGTAATGCAACTGCAAATGATAGAACTACAACTGCTTTACTGTAATGCTCGCCAAACTTATCAAGCCATCTTTGAAGCCTTGGTTTACTTGATTGAGCTTCTTCAGTCAATTGCACAATTCTGCTCAGCATTGACTCTTTCCATGTCTTCGTTGCCTAAATTGAATTTAACAACTTAAAAACCAATGAAGTAAAATAGAAAAGCAATTTTCCTGGGCAGTAATGAGAACTAGAACTGCCAATGTGATCCTATCCAGGGGTGATCAATGAAAAGAGGGCTGTTAAGAATCAAAATAAGAACACAAAATGCAATTTTAATTAAGGATCTCCAAGCATAAACTGAAAACCTAAAATCCTGTGATTGCAAGGGAAATTTCCATCACATGAACAATAAAACTAACATGAACTCACACTCCACTAGGCATGGCCAAAGCATGATACAAACAGCAAAGAGAAGATAGGCAGCGGAAATGAGCACTTTTCCACAGTGAAACCACATGGTGTGAAATGGTGAACAATAAAAGACTTGAGATTGGCCTTCCCCGAACTATGGTTATCCATCCATTCCCCTTCTTGACATTATGACAGCAAAACTCATGTTAATAAGCAAAAAATAAAGTCACAATTCTACATTTCAATCTGTCAGAGCTCCAAAATTCTGAAATTACTATTAAACAATACTCCCTCCGTCCCATAAAGATAGCCCTACTTTTTTCACATAGATTCAGAAAATTTAGTAAATATAGTTGAAATAATAAATTTTACTATAATTTTTTCTAATATACCACTGCATTAATGTAATCAATATTCAAGGTAATTAAATTATGCATTCAATATTCAAGGTAATTAAACTATTCTTGGTACTAGTCATTGTTTAATGCAAGAATCAAATTAATTAACATTCCAAAGTCATCCAATACAAATACAAATGAATAAATGTCATGGGAGATGAAATGATTTTTTGATTTTTAATTTATTGTTCCAACTACAATTGAATAATGAAGTGGTTTATATTTGTAATAACAAAACACATTAAATAGGGACATATTAGGAAACTAATATATTAACTACACTCCCAAATAAGAAGTATGACTATAATTTGGGACAGATGAAAAATAAAAACAAAACTATCTTTATGAGATGGATAGAGTAATATTGCTAAGTTCCTTCAATAGTAGTTGTTTTCCTAATAATCAACAACATCTTTTACATTACTCATGGAGCATGACACTTTTCACATCAAATTATAATTTATCAGTCACCATAAAGGAAGGACTTTGAGGAATGATTTAGCTCATTTAGAAGCATGTAAAGGGTAACTACATTCATCTACTTTTCCAAGTCAAAAGTTTGCATCGATATAAAAATTAAAAGAGAAGGTTTGTCAAACAAACTTCATGAGAATATTTCAGGAAAAAGCAAACAACATTTTTTACTGACCATTTTACTTTCCAGAAATTCTATGTCAATCCAATGAAACTGAAATAATTGACAACTAAAAATGCAAATAAAATCATGAATAATATTTGGTACATCCACAACATTTTTAACTTCAAAAATTTTATGATTTGTTGCAAGATAATTACGAAACAAATGAGTGAATGACATACGTACCTTAACAATCATCATACCATCAACATTGCGAGCACCACCAGGAAGGCTGTCCCCAACTTTCTTTTCTACGGGTTTGACCTCCCCAGTCAAGTGCTCTATGGTAATTGTTGATCTACCTTGGAAGACTTCACAATCTACCGGCACTGACTGCCCATGATAAAAACCAACATTATGAATGACAAATTTTAGATGATCTTTACGCAAATACAAACAAGTAATACTGAAAATGGCAGAGGCTACATCAACAAGGCCATGAACTTCACAGAGATTCTGTGTAAGAAAAAACTCCAATGAAGGAAACAAAATTTACATAAAACTCATATTCGATCTATGATATTGTACGATTAAGAGATTGAGCCCCTGTTTGACAGATCTTTTTTGAGATTATAAGCTGGTCAAACTACATCTTAACCCCACATTTCATTGTCCCACAACTTGTATCCACTTTTTAACCACTCGTTTCATGGAAACCCACCAACTTGTAATCTCAAAAAGCTTTATCAAACAGGGCTGAAATAGGTTGAACTACCAACCACAGATTGCAGTTGCTAGCTTCCTTTTCCAAATCATCAAAATATTAAATTTTGGGCAACATATTTACGGTTCACTACACAAAGTAAAGGATATGTTTAGAGGTTAAACAATTCAACACTTAAATCACACCAAAGCAAAAGCTCACATTGGCACGGGTAAATATAGAAATGCCTTCAGAGAAAGCAGATAAGAAATAATTTAGCACTGTCTAGTACTCCCACGCAGTTTATCGTCAATTAGCCTCCCTCAAATGTACTTATCACTATATCTCTCCTTGTTTTACTCCAATCAATGTCAGCATTCATATCCCTGTCACACCTAACTCATCTGTTTATTGTTTCTTGAAAACCCAAATTTATGTCAAATATACACAATAATATTCTATAAGACTCGATGCCCCTCTATGTGAGAGGTTCTCTCATTATATAAAACTAAAATCATAACTAAATATGATAAAAGCAATCTATCTATATATGGTACAATTTTAATGATAATATAATCGTAATCTTCTCTTATTCAATCTCATTGACAATTTAGATCCCTTATAACATTACAACTGTTGTAGCAGACTAATAGAATTTCCCTTTCAGTCTTATTCGATTACCCAAAATTCTAGAAGCACCATCCACTTAAACTGATCAACCTTATTTTTTTGTGTTACATCATCTCCAAAACCTTTCCCTTTGAATTATCAAGCTTAAAAGTCAAATTTTTCACAATGGTATTTCACGACTTCTAATCTTATAAACTCATCACAAGTATTCCTGGATTGCCAAAAATTACAATCCATGTACTTGGTGTTACTCTGACTAATTTTCAACCTTTCATTTCACGATATTCTCTAGAAGTTAGAAAGTGGTCATTGTAGTCTCATCCAGAAAGACACTCTCATTTGCCAAAAAAGAAAGAAAGAAAACCTACAAAATCTTATTCTATGTGCTTGTAATCAATTAAGAAAGCTTTATACATTGGGAAAGGAAAATTCCAATTTTTGCATATTCATGGAGGATCAAAGCATTATTAGGGTAAAAAGGCTTAGTCTTTGGAAACTGATGTTCTATTCTGCAAGAGCTAATCATATTTTAGATCAACATGTTAAAGGTTCAGCACAAGCATAGTAATTCTCAGGAAAACTAGCACACTGATAAAATTGCAAGAGATTTCTATAAAGGAAACAGAAAATTAGTTCATCATAGTTTCTTGACACTTTGGGTATCTTTTTCATTAGTTTAGATTATTGCATGATTATAACATTCGTTAGAGCATGCTTAGAAAACTCTCATTATTACCACATACAACCTTTCTCAGAAAAATATAATTGACAAACTCTCAGGCGTTTAAACCACAATTGAGACAGATTAAACAACTTGCCCAACACCTTCGCCTTTTACTGTTGACCATCATGTTCAGCAGGCTTCAAGGTGACTATAGGTTTTTTTTACCACAAATAATCTTTCAGTTGTTTATTGTCATGTACGTGGCCTTATTGAAGTCGAGGAAGAGAGAGTTAAAGTGTGAGATGAAAGAAAATAAGTTGGATTTTATTCGTAAATTTGTAAGTGGAAAAGGGACTCTATGGACATCAGCTGGTTACAAAAATTAACCAATGAATAAGGAATTCTTATACAAATATTTTCTAGTCGTGACATAAGCATTTTCCAAATGATATTCAAGAGAACGCATGCTTGCATTCTCAATCTACTGAAATCAATAATTCAACTGGGTTAAATGTAATACAGCATAGAAGCAACATAACATTTGAGTTTAATTAGCACAATATGCTAATCTATGACCTATTTCATAAGTGATGGCCAATTCAAGCCACAAAATATTGCATAAAATTGAACAGGGAAAATTAAAAGTTCATGAAAGACAGACCTCACCAGCTTTGACCAATATATAAGATCCAACTTCTAAATCGTTCACAGGAACTTCATGGTATGTCAAATCAGAGAAACTCGGCAACTTCCCATTGTTCACATCCAACACTAGTGCAGATTCAGGATGATTCTCTTTTAACTCCTCGACATCAATCCTAGACCGTCCAGTAAAATAATCCTCTGCAATGTGAGCCAAATTGAACATAGATAAAAGCAATCCACCTTCCAAAGCATTCCCCATAAACACAGTAGCAAATGCCGCAAGCGCCATAAGTACATGAATATTAATTTTGCCACCCGTAATATCCATTACAGCATCAAACAAGGCCGAAACCTATATTTTCAAATATACGCTTAAATTAAGAAGTTCGGGTAAGAAGAAGGGGAAAATTAAAAAAATGCGTTTTTTCGCTAAACGAGCAGAAAATTTAGCTAATTAAAGTAATTATTACCCCCACAAGAGGGAAGGCAATCAAAGTGAAGGCTTGCTGAAGCGGCTTGACTGCTGGCTTGGGGATCAAGTAAGGGCAAGCTGCAACGGCTAAAAATAGAGCAGCTGAGCAGCAACAGAGCTCCAAATGTTCCCTCAAGAAATTAGCCAGGTGGGTCCATTTGACCGTCTTGGCAAAACTTAAAAAATTTTCCTGAAATTTGGTGAGCCGGACAGAACCGTCATTACTAGGACCATGATGGTGGTTATGGTTGTGGTGGTGGTGGTGGTGGTGGTGGTGATCGTGGTGGTGGGTGGAGCATTTGATGACGGGAAAATGAGGGGTGGAATCGAGGGAGCTTAGGGATGTGTGTCTATTACCGAAATTTTGGTTGACTTTGAGCTTGATTCTTCTGGTTCTGTTGAGGAGCGATGGGTTTCTTGATATAATTAAGCTGGTGGGGAGATGGAGGGTTTCCATGACTGAGAATTTGGGGGTAACAATTTGAGAATTCAGGATCTTGATTTCATTGAAGAATTACAGTACAAATAACTATGGGAAGCGGCTGCAGTTGTATAGGTACTATAATGACACCATGTGCTCATTCTGAATAACCATTGCATCATTGCATAAACATACACATTGTATATGTATAAAACACGTGGTGCCAACACTCAATGGGTAGTTTGGATAGTAGGAGGGTTCATGACGAAAATGTCCCTATTTAATATACTCGGAATCAAATTCGAAAATTCACTCGAAAATGGAGATTCTCGAAAAACTTTAATTCGTGACGTAAATGTCCCTATATAATATACTCGGAGTCAAATTCGAAAATTCACCAAAAAATAGAGATTTCTCTACCCACCATAGCAATCAAGAAAGTGTTTCATTTTTTCCTCTCTACAATATGTTTCCGACTTTAGCGTTGAAGGGCTACCACCAAAAGCTCTTCGGACGTGCAATCTAATGCAGGTTCATGAATGTTACAAGTTCACAGCAGAATAATATTATAAAAAATACTATGTAAATGACATTTCTCAGTTTTGACTAGAGACGAGTACAAAACCCAGATGAGAAAATTTGCATCGACACATTAGAAAATTGGGTCAATTCGTAAGAATAACACTTGTCTCTTTACCAACAATATCCGAAGTCAGTACTAGAATTGAAGTTCTTTTTCAAATTGCTAGTTCTAGTGCTAATTCAGTCAATGTACTTAAATTGAAAGGCGCGCCTATTTTGGGCTAGCAATTGAGTCGAATAGATGTTACTCTTCTGGCTTTGAAGGCTGGCAATACACACAGGCTTTCAACATGATTATATGCCCCCAGTTTGCTTTGGATAAAGAATAATAATTTTTTAATAAATTTTGGGGAAAATTGTGGCCGCGGTCCCAAACCTTTCATTTTATTGCAGATTACACCCAAACCTTTAATTTTTGCG
>CAIGRT010022520.1:0-12135 GCA_903798405.1 Fraxinus platypoda | reverse complement strand
TGTTGCTCTGCGAAGTATCGCTAATACAACATCGTTCGAGTATGTCAAGAATCACATGAAAGTTGTGAATTATCAATAGAGGATTCGTCACTCTTAGATAGTAAGAGATTATGATCTATATTTCATTCAATTAACGAAATCCTGGCCAATGTGTACTCATAAGTCAAAAAGAGTTTTCGACTTACATTGTCTTATAGTGGGATGAAATATATAATCGATAATTGAGATTGATACACTCCACATCTCGTAATTGATCGGATCATATTGACAAAGATATTATAATTTCACGGTAAACGAAAAAGTTTGATTTTGTCATACCAAGTGATATTTTCTGTTACATATGTTGTCATGACACATTGCTAGATGTCAATTTGGGACAACGAATGTGAATTAATTAATTTATGTAAACTAATGATAAATTAAAATGGTGTTTTTATTTATCTTATTTTAATTAGATCAAAATAATCATTCACATCTTTAGGCATCGTGATCGATAATCTAATGAGTCGTACACAAAAGAATAACTAAAAGAATGAAATATATTAATTAATTAACTAACAATTGTTGGACAATTAATTAATTAATTGAGTTACTTATTAATTAGCCAAACTAATTGATGAACCACGTTTAATTAAATTAATTAAACATTGGACCGGATTAAGTTTAAGTGTTGGGACAAGTCCACTTAAACTTTTATTAATAAACTACTAAGGTTTGAGAAATCATACAACACAATTATTATCTTGCAGCACAAGAAAAGAGAAATTTTAATCTTCTCATTGTTGTTTCCTGTGTGGATTTTCATTGGAGGTTGGATAATTGGACAGCTGTGAATTGCAGATCGTGATTATTCGTGTTCATGATACGCAAAGGGATTTACAGAATTCAACAAGTGTATAATTCCTATAACAGTTCCTATCTAAACAAGCAGATCTTTGGTGGAAATTAAAATTATTTTTATTTTCAGCTGTACAAGATTAATTAAATTTCCAACAAGTAATATTGAACAACATTACATAAAAAGAAATAATAATTAAAATCATATTTATTATACTATAAATCTTCATCAGGGTGCCTTTAATAAATTTATTAGTGTAGCGATTTAATTTTATTGGTTGCCCTTTTCATGCATTTAAGGATGAAATGTCTTATTTCCCTTTGTGTTCCATTTTTATATCAATAGATAGATAGTAAGGGTACAACAAAACCCCCCAGTTGAGTTTAAGGGGCGCTCCCGCCTAATCTTTGACAATCTTTTAAGTTTTAAATTAAGCTCCCGTTGGACAATCATTATTTGGGAAAAATAGAATTTTGAATAGTGATTTTAAGGAGAATAAATGGTTAAAAAGTAAGAAAAATTTGAATTTACGTGCAGAATATTTTATTGTACAAATGTGTGGTTAAAAGTGAGTATGTAGAAAAAAGAGTTGTAAAATAATGATTGTCAAACAGGGGCTAAAAAAGGAAGGGGGTGGATAAGCTTGAGATACACAATCCTAAGCCCATGTTTGGTGGCCATTATTTACCAAAAACATTGTTTTGAATAATGAATTTTTGGAAAATATGTGGTTTACGGAAAAAATTTGGACTTANGGCTAAAAAAGGAAGGGGGTGGATAAGCTTGAGATACACAATCCTAAGCCCATGTTTGGTGGCCATTATTTACCAAAAACATTGTTTTGAATAATGAATTTTTGGAAAATATGTGGTTTACGGAAAAAATTTGGACTTACGGACAGAATATATTTAGAGCATGTCTGGGACAGATTTTTCATCCCAAAATAATTCATTTTTGTACCGTTAGCATGAAAAGCTGCAGCCCTTTTTGACCACCTGTGAGAAAGGTGGGACCCAAGTTTGAATAGTTAACGGTAGAAAATTTCCTTTTGAGTGCTCCCAGACACACTCTTACTGTCTAAAAGTGTGATTGAAAATGAGTACATATAAAAAAGAGTTCTAGTTTAAAGGCTATCAAACATGGTGAGTAACAATGATTTTAGACTTTTTAATGATCACAAAATATCTTATTTCGTGTGCAAAAAAAATATAATATTTATCATTATGATGATGACATATTGATAACGTGACAATCCATTATTTTTTACATTTCTCTCTCTCCTCCATCTCTCTCGTAAAAATTGAATTGTCAAAATCTCATTATTCGACTTATACTGCAACATCACCGATATTCCATCGTTCTAATGATAAATAGCATTATTCTGCATAATGCATATACTAATCTTGTTTGGAAACTTACAAAATTGAAATGCATACAAGTGTAATACATTTGTACATTTCTACTTAATAAGAAATTAAAGAGTATTATATACTACCAACAAAAGGTGCTTAGAGCTTGTTTGGAAATGATTAAAATCCAATTAAAATTAAAAAAATATAGCCGTTATTGGGTCTCACTCGTCTAATAAAAGTCAACTCCAACGACCATATTTTCAATTTTAATCCGATTTTAATTCCTCTCAAACGAGCTCGAATTAATCTTATTTCTATCAACATTAATGCAAGTGGCAGAAGCTGTGGACTTCGACACTGATTGCCAAGATGATTACCGAGTAAATTATTCAGTTGGAAGTTTCACATGAAATCTCCGGCAATTTTTTTTAATTATTTATAAATGTTCAATCGTCATTTTCAATATCATATTTCAATTAATCTCTAAGTATTATCCACTTATTAACTAATTAAAGCCCATTCGACAACGATTTTAAAAGTTAAAAATTGCTTATGAGGCAAATAAACTACTTTCAAACATGTTGGAATAATTTTTTGAGTTATATTACATGGACCGTTTCTACTTAAAATTAATAGAACGATTTCAATACTGTTCATGTGTACAAGTGTCTTGTACAATGGGATTTGAAAACATTCGTGAAAGTGTTTTATCTATCTATTTATAAATTAAATTATTTATAAAAATATCCGTCGTCGGGATAAAATAATTGGCCCTTGGTTTTCTTAGATGAATAAATTTATCAATCATGCTAAGAGAGTCAAGCTCATACCAATCTTGTTTTTGTCATCAACGCGGTTAACCTATTTCCTAGAAATAAAGAGACAGCCTTAACGCGTTGTTAGGAACGGAGATGAAAACTTTGTGGACTCCAGTTTCCCCTTGTTTTTCCAAACTGCAGTACAGACAATAGAGTCAAAGTCTCACCAATGTCGCGTTTAAGCTTTTTCCAAAGAGACTTTAAGTAGAAAACGCGTTATGTGAAAAGTCTAGGTGGACATAAAAAAAAAAATGTTTGGTGAATGAACTCTGATATTTTTGCGCAGAGCAATGTCTCAGAAGAAAGACCATTATCCTTGCGTTTCCACGGCCAGCGGGTATGTTATATTTTCTCTTTTTAAGTCAATAATTATTTTGCATAAACGCATCCATATTATTAAACAAAAGCTCCTCAATAATCGTAATTACCAGTGAATATTTAAGGTAAATGATTGCTGTAAAAATTTACTGATGACCGTAATTTAAGCGTGGTGGTCTATAAGGCTTTGATAGTTTATGCCTTTTATGAAGAGACTCCAGATCGTCACCAACGTGCCTGCCTTTCTTCTTCAGAGACTACTCATCTTCCCCCTCTTTGTCCTCATTCGTTGGAGGAAGCCTCTTGCTGGCGTTTACCAGCTCCTCTGTTTGTTTTTTATATGCCGCAGAGGTGGTCTTCAAGTCGCGTGCCTCGGCCATAATCCTCTTGATGGTAGCGAAATCAGGCTGTAATGGCCTTTTCTTCAAAAAATCCTCTGTAAAAAATATTAGTGTTAGCACCTCGACCAATTCCAACTTTAAATGCAGTAACAAGGGCAGTTCGATTTTTACCTTGGGAAGCCATCTATGATCTAACCGTTTTTGACGAAGTGAATGTTCTTTTTTGTCAGCTCGTTGTACGATCTCTCTTTATGAGGGAGCTTATATATGATGCAAATTGTATCGAAGTCCTCAATAGACAGCTCGCACCGAGGTAACAAACCTACAAAAAGGAGGCTGAAAAGGTCAGAAGACGAAGTAATAAATGATAGAGAAGAGATCCGGTTCCTAAGAGGTACTCACTAAATATCGAGAGAACTTCGTAGGGACCGTCAAAGGTGCCAGAGGGTCACCCTCCATTATGTCCCATCATCCAGAAGCCAAGTACCATGAGCTCTTCTACGTTTTGATAGAGCTCGGCAGGTCGATGACAAATGAAGTGTGAGCCCCCCAGACGTCATATAGTACCACTCCTTCATTTTGTCTCTCCCAGCTGTCACTTTTGGCAAGTAAAGGGCTTAGAAGACGTAAAAGGGCATCTTCACCCTGTACGACGCCTCACACCACACCATCCAAGACCTTACCATCAGACTCCACGGGTTCGGGTTCAACTGGGTCGAAGCAAGGCCGTAAGACCTCAGTACGAAGAGAAAAAATGGTTGTAAAGGCAACCTAAGACCAGCTTTGAAAATGGCCTCACTAACAGCAACGCACCCCGACCTCGGGTAGCACGCACGCTCCCTCATCAGGGTTTGGCACTATCACCCCTATATCATCTGGGATCCTATAATCCACCCTATGTTTTTTTAGATCAGTAGTGGTCATCGATGACGGGTAATCTGATGCCCCCATAATGAATCGAAGTGTCTACTGGGCTATCGGCTCTTTTCCATATATTTTCCCCACCCATTATGGCCTTTGACACCTTGTCTATAGACAAAGTAATGGATTCGCTCAAAATCAAGGCTACCAAAGCTAACTTACCCTCACCCACCTCGCCAGAACTCCTAGAAGCAGCCATTTCTTCATCGAAAAGAGAAAGATGGAGAAATAAAAACTATGAAAGTTATCTAAACTGAGGGTGTTGCTGAGGTGCTAGATTTCCGGAAGATGGAAATTGTGGCCGGAATGCGTGAAGAAGTTCGCCGGAGATTCGTCTTTAGCAGAATGCCTTTGCAATTTCAAAATTTTGCCAAGTAAAAGGCCTAACGAATGTGAAAGAAACCTTTTATAGCCAAAGGTTGCAAATCCTAGCCATCAAACGAAGTCGTAGTCAATCTGGGCTATTCATTCATCGATGAATCTGCACTGTTAAGATTAAACACCAAACATGTTTGACGGCTAAGATAAAACAACCCAACTCACACTCGCATAAAGCGTGTTGCCGCCATGATTAGCAGTAATGACCTAAAAGACGCCTGCATTAGAAGTATGCGATGCTTCAATTGGTTTTCTTGGAAACGTACAATTGCTTTCAAATCATTAGCACACAACCTAATAAAATATCTCATCGGCTTAGACCTTGACAGTCAAGGTCCCTACGTTTGAAATTTTGATGCACTTTGCCTCTATCTTCACAACTTTTCTCAAAGTTGCAATCATTCAAAGCCTTATCCTTAAATAACTAGACACATCACAACCCTTCACTGAAAGTCCACACATTATATAAATATTCATACATGGAATTGGGGGAATATATTGTATTTGTTTGTTTGTGGCCAAAAATTTCAAATGCACAACGAAAGGTAAAATATTCCAAGACAATGCATTACAACCCTATATTGAAAGTCCACGCATTATATAAATATTCATACATGGACTTGAGAGACTATTGTTACACCTCTTATGAAGAGGCTCCAGATCTCACCAACGTGGCAGCCAGCTAAGCAAAACAACAAGGTCTGCACCCCACAGTACCCCGCAACACTGAAATGCCGAGGTGAAGTGGCCCACATGTATATCCGCGATGACTGAGGCGTCGAAGTGATACTCCTCGGAAGGATATACGCCGTAGTGGTAAGAAATGGAACAACACTGTTGGAATACTATCACGTCGCCTCGTCTATATTAAATACAGAATCTTTTGTACAAGGACCTAGCCAAAATAAGATCCACACGATTGATTGATGTGATGTTTATGCAACAAATGCCAAAAGGTCATGTCACACAATACACTCATTATGGAGTATTAAATGCCCGCCCGTCTAGGGACTAATTGATTGAAAACTAGGAAAGGACACCTCGACTAACAGATGCGGCCACGTGTCCTTCTATCCAACAGTCCCAAATCCACATCTTTCCCTATAAATACCCACAATTAGTGCCATTTCAAAGGTAATGCAATTCTATACACTAAAACATACACTTTGCTCTATTATCTTGAAATTAGAGTGTGTTATTTCTTTCTTCTTCACTGTTCACTGACTTAACCATTGAAGTACTCGTGACTGCCTCCATCACCACTTGAAAAAGGGCACAAGCGACTAACGTTTTGCTACCGTGAACAGGAAGTTATCTACATGGAACATTTACTTGTTGGCCATGATACCCATACGAAAATTAAAGTCAGCAAGTATATTGTTGCATTTAACTTGCCTTACCCGTGGCTTTTAAGAGCGAAATATTATTTGTTATCTAGCTCCAAAGAGGCTTTCTTTAAACACTGGGAAGCATTGGGACAACTCTATTGGTAAATAGGTAGAAATGGTGACCTAATTACTAGAAAAAAAAGGTTTAAGAAGTAGGAAAGTGATGCTTAGTTCTATTAGAATAACTAGAAGAAAATTACAGTAGAACATTACGAAATAACATGGAGAAATATATATATATTCAAAACATATATAGAAGGCAATAATTGTGTATATTTTTGTGTGAAAGCATTTATGGAATGGAGAGGTCATGGAAGATCACCACGCTCCGCTAGACAAGAAAAGGGCACTCATCATTCAGCAAGTCTGGTGGAGTTATAGCCCCTGTTTCGTTTTGTTAAAAATTAAATTTTTAGTAGATTTTGATAAAAGTTAGTCACATGTGTGGTTAAAAAGTTGATAAAAGTAGTGAATTCCATGAAATGAACCAAATAAGGGTAGTCTTACAGATGGTCAACTTGTTATGTGACAGAGTAAGATGGAACTCCTTTTCTAGTGAGCCTTGTAGGGTTGTAAACGCTTATCTTAACATTTGTTAGATTGTCATCTTGTTGGTCATGCATCTACTGGATGCACAAGATAGAACTCCTTATCGAGCGCATATATTTTGAGGTCAAGCACTCATCCATATCCCACATTAGTCTCTATTGTTGAGGGCCAAGTAATGGCCTAAGCATGCATATTGTTTTTTCTACCTATTTCGTAAGCCGGTCATTCTCTCTCTCTCCCTTAACAAGTATCATGTCAAAAAATCTTACTTAAGTACTACTAATTGAAATGGAAGGAGTTTCACAAAGGTGAAATTTGATGTGAAGGACTGAGAATCAATTTGTGACAGATATCTGAATTCATATTTCAAACTCTCTTGTTCTTATATGAGTAAAGAGTAATTTATATCAAATATGTTTTAAGAACTAGAAATAATTAGAAATGCATAATAACCTCTTCTTTTACATATTCTAGCTTGAATCCTCCCAGCCCTTCACAAGATAATTTGTTGTTAAGGCTTTATGTTATTGAAATTGTTCATTTCCATTAATATAGCGATATCTTTTCATATTTCATTTAAAATAATTTATCGTCTTGTTATTTATTACATCTTGAAGTAAGCCAACAAAAGCATCAACAGAAAGTGAGGGCGATGGAAAAGTGTCACGGGACTTGAGTGATATGAGAGCGCCAGAGGACACTTCAAAGAGAGAAAACTATGAAGCAAATACACTGCCACAATGCAGAAAGTCGAACACCAGTGGTGACGCGTTAATGTTGGATGGATCATTTGGTCCGATACATAAAACAGTTGAGACGAGCAAGCACAATTCAAATCAGGTCGAACCAATTGAGACAGAGGAAAGATTTTATAATTTTTACCAGCTACGACCAAGGGAGCATATGAAATATGATCATAAGACTCGCTCTTCGCGTACTCCATACATGCAAAGCTATGAACATTTCTTTCTCTTCTTGTTTTCTTTATTAATAGTTTGTTTTGTTCGTGTGTTGCTGCGGAAACTTTATTTGATTTTCTGATATTGGTATCTGCGTGTTCTTTTTTTAGACGCTGAACTTTCACAATTACATGTATTATATATACACTTGACTTTGTTATCGATCAGAGCTATGACATTTACTATTATTAGTTTCAAATACTCTGTTGATGACGGCCAAATTTGCTCCATCTACCAATATATCCTAAACGCGCTTCCTTTGACCAGAGGTAGCCCTGAGGGTGCACACGTGGTGCGACCGCATAAGGCCTTAGCATTTTAGGGGCACAAAATATTTTTTGTTATATATTTTTTATTCTAGAAGGGTAAATTTTTTGTTTTAAAAGGATAAATTTTAGTTACACGAAAGAGGCACCATTTTAAGGTTTTTTTTATTGATGCCCGTAAGTTTTTTAATTACATAAAGGGGGGTCATTTTAAAATATCGCACAGGGCATCCAAAATTTTAAGGCCGACCCACCCTGCCTTTGACCGACTCATGCTACACACGAATAAATCGTTAAGAGGCTAACGGCAACATACCTAGGCAGAGGTCCAAGTAAGTCACCAGAAAAGCTTCTAAAAGCTAAACTTACAAAACCTTTAGTAGGAGGGAACAAAATGAATAAGAAGTGCAGCTAGTAGATTTTTCATACCTTTTCTTCTGAACAATGAATTATTTATAGATATTTAGAGACGGCATTATGGTTTTTTATCTCCTTCGGGACGCGTGTTCTGGTTTTAATGGAGAGTTTTTACTTCTAGAATAATCTTCTAACAAATGTAACATTTTTCAATCATGCTTAGTGTACATGAATGTGTACACCAAGTTTGACAATTTAAGAAAACAAATAATTTTTCTTTCAACAATTTTTTTAAAACAAAACAAGTGTTAAACATGATGTACACTTTGCAGTATACAAATGGCATTTCCCAACACTTTTATCATTAAAGTTTTTATTTACACGTGTTTTGTGCACACGTGCCATCCTCTCATAGGTCAAGTGGTTATTTTTCAGTAGATTTTTCTCTAGATGTTTTCTAAACTTTTTAACAGATAGATGCCGACACGTTGCCGACACGGCAATAGTCCCTCTATAATGATCATCGAGGATTTATTCAGCTACTATGATTATTGAATATTATCTTCGTTGGATCTTCAAAAAGTCACGAAATGTTACACGAAGGTTAACGAGCCTCACCTTTCAATGAGGCAACTTTAACAAAGCATGCACTATGTTGTTGTTTTTAGGTAACATGGACTCTTGCCGGTTTTATAACTCTCAGGGTTCGACCATTTCGAGATAGTACGAAAAGAATTCGGCATTGAGTGAACGTGTTATTGGACTAGATTCAATATGCAAGACACAAGAAGTGGGTTGGGCTATCCATTAAGGGTGGCTGATGTTTTTCTAGTTGTTTCCCTAGTTCTTACAGATAGAATTGTGGCCCTTGGTAAACGAAAAATGCACGAAAGCTCATACATAAAGGCCATCTTTGAGTTCGCTGTTGACGGGTGGAGGCCAAACGTTCCTGTTTGGTACACATTCTTTCAAAATACATTATTTCAAAATTCATTTTCAACCAAACATTTTTCAATAAAATAATATTTTTCATCATATCAATAACTTTTTCTTACTTTTTAACCACATATTTCTCATCATATCACTATTTAAAATGCATTCTTTTTTCAATAATATCCATCAAACACAACGTCGTATTACTAAAAATTTCATATATTAGATCAGGTCCGATTCCCATTACCTAATTCTACACTGTCTCATCGATCACTAGAAATGGATCGAATTTCGAAACGGAAAGGAGATGAGTTGCTTTCATTTTAATTAACGAGCTCTGTCAAAGAATTTAACGTATAAAATTTTATTATCGTACGTCGAGAGTCAAATTTTCCCCTTTTTCTTTAAATAGAGAAAACAATGGGCCGACTTGCATGTCTAAAGTCAGCCCTATGCTACACCTTCCAGAAGCAATCTTATCAACAAATTTATAAAGCTGACTCACTAACGAAATATTTAATCATTTAATATAAAATAATTCAAATTAAGGTGGCGTAAAATTGACTCCAAGTTTTGCTTATCTCACATCTTGACAAAATCATTTTTTTATGGACGTTCCGTGTCACAAGGCGAGTATTGGATGAATGCAACATTGGACACTAAATTATGAGTTATTTTTACACAAAAAAAAAAAAATGTGTTGGCACCAAGTCACCAAGGATGAATAGAAGGACAACATCAGCCTTAGTCAACCCCGGGAATTTGAGATGAAAAATGCTCCAAGTACATAGCTATATTTCACAGGGGCATGTACTGTAGTTCGGGCCCCACCTGCATTTAAAAAAAAGAATAAAAAATTGTGTGGGCCCCACCTGTGTCTTACCTAGCAGCTCCCTGTGAAAATTTCTCCGTTACTTCAAGCATTGCTCATTTGAGATATTATTTCGTAGATTCGGTTTTGGATTTTATCTTTGTAAAAATTATAGCTGTAGTCCTTAGCCTTTAGTCTTATGGCAAGTTGGTCTGAGTTAAGTTATAAAATTTCAATTCTAAACTTTCCAATTTTGTGGCTGCAATAGTCGTCCATATAATGCCTCTAAAATGATGTTTTAAATTCAAATTTTAACTAAATTAAGGTTCTACAATCAATTTAATTCAAATAAAAAATAAGGAAAAAAAAAATCATTTTCCATGCATAGTGCAAACAATAATACACATATAAATACTCGTGTCTATGTACAAAAACTAAAACAGCAATAGTCTAGGGTACTGAAACCATGGGGAAGGGAGATGAATGGAGTAACTATATTCGTCTAGACTTAATGATCAATTATTTAGGTGTCATTTACACGATTGAACATCTTGAATAAAACATTACCCATACATGTTCTCAATCACTTAATACCATTTTAAGAACTCCTAAACTATTAACCATCATCAATATCATTATGCTAAACAAAATCATTTGGGATGGGTTAGTTATTATGGGATGGGGCAGAGGTAATTAGGGTTTGTTTGAGCCCAACTTAGTTTGCACTACGCCACTCAATTTGATTTTGTTTCACTATGACCACCTAACGTTATATTTAGTATCACCATGGCCACCCAATTTGATTTTATTTCACTAGGACATCCAATTTCATATAACTTTTCATCATGACCATCCAACTTCTTTTTATTCTTTTTACCATTTTAATTTTAAAAAATAAAAATAAAAATTATTTTTTAAACAAAATGTTACTTAAAAAAATAAAATAAAATAAAAACTTATTAAAAAATGTTAATTAGGAAAATAAAATAAAAAATTATTTAAAAAAAGTTAGTTAGAAAAATAAAATAAGATGTTATTTAAAAAAAAAAAAGTTACTTCAAAAATAAAATAAAAAGTTATTTTAAAAAAGACATTCCTTAAAAAATAAAATAAAATAAAAACTTATTTGAAGAAAAAACGTTTTTTAAAGTAAAATAATAACTTATTTTAAAGTAAACATTCTTAAAATTTTAAACAAAAACTTTTATTATTTTTTAAAATTTATTTTTTATATATATACAAAGTTATCGTTTTACTCTTTTTAAAATTAGTGAAAATAGTGAAAAGAAATTGAGTGAGCAAAAGGTGAAATGTCATATGAAATTAGATGGTCATGACGAAACGTTTTATGAAATTAGGTGATTATGGTAAAATAAAATCAAATTGGGTGGATATAGTGACACAAATATAAAGTAGGAAGACCATAATGAAACAAAATCAAATTAAATAATTATAACGACATTAAGTATAAAATTGGATGACCGTTGCTGAATTTAACCTGTGCAACAAAAGTAGTCAGTCATTTACTTTTGTTATTATATTGCTTCCACCAACCTGTGCCGGTTTCAGTCTGTCTCTTTTGAGTGTCAAATTTTTACACTTACAGATAATTGGAGCGAATATTCATTTCTGAAACCAAATTCGTTTGTGGTTCTTCATCTCTAAGACTTCAACCATTTACTTTCTTTGCCATATTCAGTCTGTCTCTTTGATTCATTTTTCACCTTCTCCTTTCCTTGCTTCGTTTTCTTTTCTTGCTCAAGTCTTGGCAACAGGAGTGATGGCCTTCATTTTCTAGCTCGAATTTCACTAAGAATGTTTGATTCAGAAACCTCAATTTTGTCGTGAGAATGATGCTGTACAAGTGGTCTAGTGATTTTGCACGCATCATATTCGATAAAGTTCC